>RJWJ010040884.1:0-13765 GCA_004363605.1 Indri indri
AGGTTGGAATGTTTACAAAGTTTTAAAAATGGAGACTTTTGTTTCCTAGATGTACGTATTATAACATTTAAAATTAAGTTAAAGCATACTGATCATTAGTCCTTTAGTAATTTGCTATAAATAACCATATTAAAAAACGAACTGTGATGATATAATTATATTACTTCATATTGTAAAACAGTTACGATTTCTTATCAATTAATATAA
Organism: Indri indri; assembly: GCA_004363605.1. Lineage (NCBI taxonomy): Eukaryota > Metazoa > Chordata > Mammalia > Primates > Indriidae > Indri > Indri indri. The sequence continues at coordinate 208 of RJWJ010040884.1, forward strand.
ATGATCACAGAAGCATTTACCTTATACTGTTTTTTTGTTTCCTAAACTGAGGCGAGAAGAAAGAGAATGCCTAACCCAGCCCTGTCCTCTCCTGCTGGGGTGTGCCTGCCCCCTGACAATATGCATTCTCAGCTGCTCTGGTGCGGTTGCAACTGCCCAGTTCTGCCAGTGACTGGGTAAGTAAACACGACTTCAGGGGTGAATTCAGCAAGTTTTTTGCTGCATAGACCCAAGCCACATTCTCTAGTATCACTGTATCTGTATCTGTGGTAAGTAATAAAGCTGCAACAAATAGTTCATCCGTCTCACTTATTTATCTTTTTTTTTTTTAAAATCACTTCTGATCTCTCTCTTACTGGGTTCTAAACTTGGGTGACCTCTCTCTAAAGCCAACAACTTAAAAAGTTGTTATCACTTGTAAGAGATTAAAAAAGGAAACTATATTCAATTTAAATATTTCTTAAATATAAATTAGAAATAAGTTCAAAAACGAGGGGAGTTTCTTAAAGAAGATCTGGTTGGTAAAGATCACATTCTAAAATACACATGAAGCATGATGACCTATACCAAGGAATTAACAATGGCAGCTAAGGAATTTTCAGACAACTAAAATGCTATTCATTCTGAACAAGTTTAAACCAAGTATTTTCTCTGTAAGCTTTTGTTCTTGCGACTAAAGGTTAATTATTTTTAAGAACGCTGAATAAATATTATTCAGCCATTCTCAGACTCCACCGTAATCTTTCAGTTTGAGAGAATCAGTGAGAGCAAGGGTAACAGCAGCCTCCTTATAAGACTGTAATGAAGACCACAGGAGGCATTTCAGGAACCCAGCAAGAGACCTGGCCCAGAAAAAGGACTCAACACATGTCATTTGCCAACCATGTCTCTCAAAGGCAAAATTACACACTGAAATAACACTATTAAGCATAATTTTAAAAACTACTCTGTAGATAGGCAGATGTCCACATCTAACAGTATTATGGCTTATTCACCATATAGCACAACTCAAGCAAAGTCTCAAAAATCAACACTGCAACTCATTTTTAGCAGCCACAGCAGAACTGGTTGGCTGTAGGACCACATTGAGCCATTCATTCACCAAAGGTATTTCTCCTTAGTAGAGAAGGTTCATGCACAAATGGTCAAACATTAAATAGATATGATTATATATTTCTAGATTTAATGGACATACCTAAAGATAATTTTAATTCATGATAATCCAAAGAATATAATTTGTATGTATTTTTAAATTGGTCACAATGGTACAGAAATAACTATCTTTTCATTAGTTAAGAGTTTACTAAAACTTTACGATATTCAAATTGCTCTTTATATTAATATTAGAGTTTAAAGCATTGTATCTACATGTGCTCCTAGTCAATTAAAAGCTTGTGACTTGAAAGAATTTGTTATTAGTTAATAAGACTTATAATGACACAGAACACAAGAGAACTAAAACAGTATAAGCAGAGAGAAAATAATTGCTAAAGCCTCTCGTATCTATTTTTTTTAAAAAACCAAATATTCCCAAGATCTTCCAGTCTAAGACTCACCTTAATTTGCTGTTGAAGTCTAACTGATGAAATACATGGGATCATATTATGTACAGTATTACTTGGTATTTCATGTTAATAGCTAAGAACAATTCCCCTAATTGCTCTATGTATTATCATCACCTTATACATGTTCCTATGTCTGAGAGAAGGAAATTACCTCGAACTACTCAGTAACCAATAGTACATCATGACATTAAGAAAAAACAAACAAAAATAGATTAAAAAAACAAAACAAAACAAAAAACTACTTCCCAGAACTGGTTCCAATAAAAATTAATAACTGACCTGAGCAGGGCCTAAAATGATGGCTTGTCGCAGTTGGTTCTCACTCCCATCTGCAACACAGCCACTTTAAACCTTCCCCCACCTGTCTTCGGTACCTACTCTACCATCTCCTCCCTCCATCATTCTCAGCAGATAATCTGGCCTCTTATTCCACAGATGAGAAAACGCACATTCTCTAAATGCGTTAATGCTGCCGTCCTCCTCCTACTCCACCCAACTGACACACGCGAACTGATCTCTTACGCTCTTCCTTCCGCTCCTGCCCGTCGGCCTTGCCAGCCCAGCGAAACCTCAGTGCTGCCTTCTCCGTTTCTCCACACGGGCCAGCACGGATAAGATCCAGTTCCAACGTACCATCGCCAGCCTTCACTGGGCCAGACACTAACCCGTTCCTTCGAGGCCCCTTTTCAACTCACTCTCTCTCTCTCACTCATTCCCTTTCACTAATGGTCCAAGTCATCTTAATTTTCTGAAGTCGCCTACTCAACCTACTTCCTCCAGACTTTTCACAGGCCACCTCACCTGCTGCTGACTACAGGAAGCTGAGGTCATCGAGCAAGATCTTATTCAACACCTTCTGTAACTACAAATCTACACACCCAACAAAATCTGATTTCCTACAGGATGACCTGAATGCCTTTCTCCAGTTCAAGTCTTACCCATCCACCTGTGAGCTGACTCCATGACCCTTCCTCCCTCAATTTCATTCTCTCCTCAAAATTTCCAAATTTCCCCCTCTGCTGGCTTCTCCTCACTTTATGAGCATGCCTGGATCACTCTCATCTTTAAAAACAAAGGAAAACACTAGAAATATACAAACAAAACCCCCTTATTGCCATGTTCACCTCCATCAGTCTCTTTTGTTTTATTTTCTTTCAAATTTCTCAAAGCCTAGTATATACTATCTCTTCTCATCTCTCACTTATTTCCCAACTCACTGCTTTCTGGCTCCACCATTCTAGTGACTTCCAAACCTGGTAAATCCCGTAAATATTTCTCAGTCCTCGTCTTACTAGGTCTCTATACTGTATGTGACAATGTTGACTGTTCTCCTTCTAGAAGCCTTCTACTAATATTTCCTGAGTTCTCTACCACCACCCTCTCCTCATTCTTCTTGCCCTGTCGTTGCCTAGCTCCTGCTCTGTATCCTTCACAGGTTCCCTTTCTTTCATTAAACATTCACATTCTCCATCGCTCATCCTGAGCCTGCTGTTCTTCTCACTGGGCCGTACGAGCCATGAGTAACCTCTTGGCCCCTTTCAGAGTTTCAACTGCCACATCTCTGTCAAGAGGTCCCCCAAAAGCATGTATCCAGCCAGTGCCTGCTGAATACCTCCACCTAGGAAGCTCAGAAGGGTTCAAACTAAATACCCCAATCTGAACCTGTACCCTAAACCTTTCTTTCTCAGCTATTGGTGAAAATAATCACCCACTTTCCCAAATTGGAAACGTGGGAGAGAGCCTTGCCGTGGCCTCTTCTATTCTATTGCTTAAACTACTTTGTGGGCTCTGCATGCCTCCAGGAAAAAGCAACAGCTCCTAATATGATGACATATACAATTTCCATCATCTGCCTCCTGTCAATCTTGGTGGTCTTATTTTTTGCCCCTCCTTGATGTAAAATCAACTTCTAGGACTGCTTGTAGATGGTAGCATGTATTAAAATGCTTGTTGCCTTTTGCCTTGGCTCATGCTTTAACTTCTACTATCTTCTTAATTAATTTAGCCCAGTTTATTCCTAATCTGGCTAATGCTTATCTCATAAGGACTCAAGCATCCATCACATTCTTAAGGAACACTTTCCTTCCCTGATCCCCTCAGACAACTATCTTCGGTGGTGCCATGGTACCCCCCTCCTGTGTCTCTAATATGACATTTCTTTCTTATTGTGTTATCTGTGTATGTGTTTCTATCTTCCCCAGCAGATTTATCGTATCTCAGCAACTCTAATTCACAAGACAGTGTATGGCAAAATGTGTATTTGTTTGATACGAGTTCAATGAATAAATCAGTGAATACAGTAACAGAATAAATGAAGGAATGAGAAAACAAACAAATGTGGGGTCTACATGAGCCTTGAACTTGGTCCGAGTAATACATAAACTGACCAATTATTTCAGCATAAACGGTTTATAGTTTTTGCTTTGTCTTATTACGCTTTTTTTAATGCAGTAACAAAAATAATAATAGATACAAGTTTCTGATAACAAATACTTGTTAAGTGCTTCAAGTATATCATCTTAACTTAATCCTCACAACAACTCAAAGTAGATATTCTTTTTCTTATTTTACAGCCCTGAAACTGAAAGTGACTGCCCCTACTCAGTGCAGTAGATGACTCTCTAGTCATCTAGACCAGACCTAATCCCCACAGAGGAAGAACAGGAATGCCAGCACAAATTGAGGATGAGAACACTCATGTATGGAAATTGGAAATTAAGTAAAAGTCTACCTACTGAACATGAGACATCAGCCTTGTTCCTTAACTTGGCTTTAAGAAAACACTAACAATGAGGCTTATATGCTCCAAGCATATTAGAGAATCACTCCCTCCAGGAGTATCAACACGTCCCGAAGAAAAGACCTAAGGATACTGAAGTTGAGAGGGTCTCTCAATTAAATAACCCAGCCAGATCATCCTACCACTTAAAAAGTGGTAAATTAACTTGCATGGATAATTTACAGTTAATATTTCAATATCTCATTCTTTTTAATAGCTCATTCTTAAATATCAACACATAGACAATTATGACCAGACATCTGAAGATTCCTCTACATGAAAGACAATAACAGAGAAAAAAATTAACTTGGAGCTAACATAATGCAAGTAGAAGAAAATACGAAAAAACTTTAATACTTTTAAAGGATAAGAGGAGATAGTGTGCAATATAAAAAGAATAAGAAAGAAGGAAATTAAAACTATGATAGCACAAGATTAATCTAAAAGAGCTAATATCTGACTGATACAATTCCAGAAAAGAGGAACATATAAAACACAGGGGAGAATATTCTCAAAGAAATCTTTTGGAATATTTTCCCAGAATTGAACAAAGTTTTCAGATTAAGAAGGCTCATCACGAAGCCGTAATAAAATTGCAAAATAATGAGACAAAGAAGAGCCTAGAAAATTTCAGACAGAGGAACAGACAAATAGAAAAAGCAATACAGAGACCAAGTGAGACTAGGGGGAAGAGAGCAAGTCAGAGATTGAGGGGTCGGGGGAGAGGAAGAAATAGTCAAGGGCAGAGAGACAGATCCTGGGAGGGGGATCCAACAAGAGAGAAAGACAAAGGGGAGAGAGAGACAGAGAAAGACAGAGAGACAGAGAGAAATGGGAGGAGGGAAAAACAGTGATGGGGGAGAGAAACACAAATGATGGCGATGAGAGATGGACAGAGAGACAGAGACAGGAAGAAAGAAATAGAAACAGGAGAAAGGAGGAAGAGACAGACAGGAGGACAGGGCAAGGGAGAGAAAACCAGGGAGAGAAAGAAGGGAGAGGAGACGAAGGGGCAAGGAGGGAGGGATGGAGGGAGAGAGAAAGAGGAGGAGGAAAGGAGAGAGAGACAGAGAAAAGGAAGACAGAAACAGACACATGGAAAGAAAGAAACTGAAACAGTTATGAAGTCTGGGGGAAAAAAATTCTGTAATAATGGGGAAAATGAGGTATATTTTAAAGTTCGTCTTTGAATAAGTTTACACCATTGTCAGCAGACAGTAAACACTGAATACTGCTTACAAAAATGGGATAACTATATGGAAAAATAAGGGGGCGGCATGTATGAATGAGTGTTGAGTATGCATGTTACGGTTTAGAAGGACAAGAAGTAGAAAAGGTAATTCTCGCATTGCTCGGTGGGAAGTCAATTAAAACCGAACAATCAAGAAAAGAGGAGTGAGAGTATGCTATTTAAAAGGCTTTAGTGGCAGCAGCAATTAGTGGCAGAGAGCAGGAGGGCACCTGTCGGCCTGTGGAAGTACTTGACTTTTGAAAACTATGTACTTGTAAACCTTTGATAAATATAAAAAGTTATTTTAAAAATCCCCAACAAGTTTACTACAAATAATAGACAAAATACATGAAAATATTAACTCCATTTAGAGTCTCCATGGCCTATAACTATCCTCATACAGAATCTCATATAGAAAACCAGCCAAACAACAACACAAACTGCGATGATTTTTTCAAGAGCTTGGGCAATTGTACCAGTTGGTGTAATAAAACCATCACTTCAAAAGACAAGAGAAATAACACAAATGATAATTTACAATCTATCCCTCTTTCAAAACCCTACCATCACAGAAACATTTTACAAAGGCTCACAGCCTTCCTGTAGTCTGCTAGAACTGAAGAAATTAATTCTAATTGTAGTTCATTCTGAGCAGGTTTCGTATCACATCACATTCATTGACAGCAAATCGAAAGGAAGAAATGAAAACATCAAGCTTCTTAAAGACTAACTCATCCTATCATTTTTTTCTAACTATGACATCAGATTAACCTTAAAATTCCTATTCCTAATTCCTTGAAGGTGTGTGCGTGGCGACCCGTACTTACCCTGTTAAACACTGGCAGCATCATGTACAGTTTCTCTTCTTGTTCCTTCTGGGTCATGTGCCGGGGAGGATGGCACAACTCCGTGAAGAGCCGGCGGAGGTGCATCAGTCCTAAGGCGTTGTCTTGTGGGCTGCACTCCTCCTGCCTCGGCCGCCCCATGATCCTCTTCACCATGTTCATCTTGGCTGGTTGGTGAGAAACACTTCTAATTCTGTAGGAAGATGGCAATACATAAACGGTCAAATGCCATCATCTTGACCAGGTGAAGCATGCATGTCAGAGCTTACAGAAAGTCTGCAAAACAGAAAATTCTGTCTAAAATATTTCTTTGTACGTCCTTAAACAGAAAAGACAGAGAAACAAAGTTAATTTTGATATATCTCCCTGAATGACATATTATGAATCATGGCACTCAAAGTTCCCACTAGCCTTGCCACAATTTGTATTATATATAAAACATTAATCAGACAAGTAACAAATGTTTCCAATTAAGTTAGTCATATCAAGCTCAACAAGAATCAGAACTCTTACTAATAGGTTGCTTAATATTAGGATATTGAATATGAAATGTCCCGTTTCGAATCAAAAGTGTAGTTTATTATATCTCAAACAAGAAGCAATACAATTAATCAAAAGTATGCGCCTAAACTATTGAGACAGTATTGCTATCGTAACAGTAGCTCGTTTATGCCAGCAGCGAAGAAGTCTGGAGAATGAGTGGCTAGGAAATCATGAAAGGTATTTTCCACAGCTTGTTGAAAACTGAATATTTTTCCTTTAAAGAAGTGGTCCAAAGCCTAGAAGAAGTGGTTGGTGCAAGGTCTGGTGAATATGGTGGATGACAGAGAGTTTCCAACTCCAGCCTCTGCAGTTTGAGCAGTGTTGTTTGTGCGATATGTGGTCTAGCGTTGTCTTGAAGAGGATTAGCTTGTCTCTACTGGCCAATGTTGGCTGCTTCATCACAAGCATCCTTATCATTTCAACCAACTGGTTGCAGTAGGCATCCACTATAACCGACTGACCATGTTTCATGAAGCTGTAGTGGATAATACCAGCGCTGGACCACCAAACAGACACCATTAGCTTTTTGTGATGAATATTCAGTTTTAGACTGTGTTCTGGCACTTCATCTGTACTCAACCATTGTGCCAAACACTTGCGATTGTCAAAAAGAATCCATTTTTAATCACAGGCAACAATATGGTATAGAAATGGTTCACCTTTATATCATTACAGCAGAGAAAGGCAAGCTTCAAGACAACTTCTTTCCTAACGCTCGTTAAATTCATACGTTGTCCATCTATCCAGCTTCTTTACCTTGCCCATTTGTTTCAAATGGTCCAATATTGTTGGAATAGTAACCTCGAACCTTGCTGCTAATTCACACATAGGTTGAGATGTGTTTGTTTCCACTACAGCTTTCAGCTCATCATTATCCACCTTGGTCTCAGGTCACCCTCATGGCTCATTTTCAAGATTAAAATCACCAGAATGGAACTTCTCAAACCACTGACATACTATGCGTTCATTAGCCACATCCTTCCCAAACACTTTGTTGATATTTCAAGTAGTCTGTGTTGCACTGCTTCCACAACAGAATTCACATGTGAAAATAACACGAATTTTTGACTTATCCATGGTTTCGCAAAAATTGCTCTAAAAAAATTTGAAAGATAAGCACAAGCCAAAATGTGTGTTTGAAAGACTGAGGATGTACCTTCACAATAAATATAAAACAAGAAGTGTCAAAGTGAAATGTCAGCGATCTCAACTGTCAAACTGAGTAGTTAAGGAAATCCGACATTTCATACTTAATAACTTTATAGTCAAGCATATACAAAAACAATGAAAAACAAAGTTCATCCAAATCTCAAAACATCAAAAACAAACAGCCAAGAAAAGCAAGAGCTCCACAAAGTTTTTGGTAGGTGGGTGGCTTTCTTTTATGAACATGGATGGTGTGAAAAATTGACAATAAGTCATTTAGTGTAGTAAGCACCCGGGGAAGCGAAACTAATTGATGAGGTGGGAAAATGTTGGATATAATGGTAAAAATTTAGATGGAAAAAATAATCAAGGAAATTTAGCAGTTTTAAGGAATTTTGGAGCTGGTTGAAACAGGCAACTTCCTAAAAACAATGCAAATAAATAATTATACCTGCAGAAAAAATTTTTTCTATTTTTAACTTTTTTGTAGATGACAGATTACACTTAGAGTACTTGAGAACAGTGTATGTCATAGATTGAAAATATGCAAATTAAATATCCCAATATATCATATAAATCATAAAAGGATCATATAACTGAAGATCATGTTCTCAAACAACAGTTTGAAACTCTTTGCTGAGTCACGTTAATGCATTTAGTGGAAAGTGACAAGCATTTTAAAAAGAGAAATAGAAAAAATTAGAATACACATAGTAAAGGTAACTATTGTTTCATGAAGCCTATTTCAGCTAAGGGTGTAGGAATGTGTATTGAATCCTAATATAAAATGTATCCCTTGCTGGAGCTGCAGTTTAAAAATATACAAACTAACCACTGTGCTAAAGTATATACAAAAATCAATAATGCTATGTTTTCAGAAAGCACCATTACTCCTTTTTAACCACTACTGACTGTGCCAGCGATTAGCTAATTCCAGACACAAAAACAGGATATCTTACAAAAAGGAACCAGGAAGGCTGGGAAGACATTATGAATACGAAGAATTTGGATGAAAGGCAGTTTGCTTTTTAATCTGTAGAAAGCAGACATTACCTGAGATTAATTTTTAATTTTGCTGCATAACCACACAAGCCAGTATGCCATTTCTTAAGAAATGAAAGGCTACTGCAAGGCTAGAATGTTATTTACTAAACATCTTCCTATTGATTTTTAAAACTGTAAGGAGGACAAGCACTTTAAATACACTTGCCCTTGAGAATTTTGAGTGAAATCCGTATTTGGCTGCCGGCATTATGCTTACGCACTCTAGCTTCACTGCAACAGGAGGATGCGCTATGATATCACAGGTGAGGAGCAGAAAGATACCTTCTGCCTAGAACTCTGCCACTGGCGTTTCTGTCCTGACTACCATGCATAGCACAGTTTGTACACTTTCCAGTGGCCAACTGCAGGAAACGGTGCTTAGACACACAGGCAAAGAGCCCAGGAGAACATTTAAACTACAAAATAACAAAAATTAGTCCAGGTCATAGATGTTCAACGTATTTCATTCCTGGAAAATATGTAAGTCTTCCAAATACAAATATTAAAATCTCAACAAATATATTCAAATAACCTACTATGTACTGGTATTTACGGTCCTGGAAATCGCCAGAACAAAAATAAAATCTGAAGTAAACTATAAAAATTTTGTAAATTAGCTGACATTTTAGATTATGCACAGTTTTGCTTTTTTTCCTTCGTCTTTTTATAATCTAGAGATTGTGGGTAGGACTCAGGGGATTCGTGATCCTCAAATACTTCAAAACTTTTTTCTAAGAGATTCCCCAACTTTAAAGGTGTCTACATCATTTAAAAAAAAAAAAAAAGTCAAAAGTCAAGAATCACAGTCTAGCTAATTAACATATCCATCACTTCACACAGTTACCATTTTTAAGAAAAATTTTGGGGTGAGAACACTTAGTATCTACCCTCTTAGCAAGTATCGAGCATACAACACAGCATTGTTAACTACGGCACAGCAGCGTTAGAGCTCCAGAGCTTTACACCTTTGGATCACCATCTCCCCATCTTCCCCTCCTTCCAGCCCCTGGAATCCACCATTCTGCTCTCTACTACTATGAGTTTGACTATGGAATGTGGACATATAAGCGAGATCACAAAGCATTTGTCTTTGTGTGACTGGCTTATTTCATACTTGGCAATAATGTCCTCAAGTTTCATCCATGTTGTTGCAAATGACACGATTTCCTTCTCTTTTTTTGAGGCTGAATACTATTCGTGTGTGTGTACATGCATCTTGTTTTCTTTAGCCAATCATTTGTCAGGGGACATTTAGGCTCTTTCCGTATCTTGGCTATTGTGAATCATGCTGCAATATACATGGGAGGGCAGATACTCTTTGAGATACTGATACAAGGGTTCCCCTTTTTCCACATCCTGGCCAACATTGGTTATCTTTTATCCTTTGGATAACAGCCATTCTAACAGTGAGGTGGCATTTCACTGTAGTTTTGATTTGCATTTCCCTGATTAGTGATATTGAGCATCTTTTCGTATCCCTGTTGACCATTTGTATGTCTTCTCTGGAGAAATGTCTATTCAGGTACTTCACTAATTTTTTAATCAGGTTATCTGGATTTTGCTATTGAGTTATATGAATCCCTTATATATTTTGGATATTAAACCCTTATCAAATATAAGGTTTATAAATATTTTCTCTCATTCCATAGGTTGCTTTTTCATTTTACTGCTTGTTTCCCTTGCTGTGCAGAAGTTTTCAGTTTGATGCAATCTCACCAGACTATGTTTACTTTTGTTGCCTGTACTTTTGGTGTCATCCCTCTGGAAATCATTGCCTCGACCAGTATCAAGAAGCTTTTTCCCTATACAGTTTCTGGTGGTTTTTTTGGCTTCAGGTATTACATTTAAGCCTTTAATTCATTTTGAGTTGTTTTGTTTATAGTATAAGGGTCCAATTTTATTCTTCTGCATGTGCATATCCAATTTTCCTAAAACTACTTGTTATAGAGACTATCTTTCACCATTGTGTGGATTTATTTCTGGTATCTCTATTTTCTTCCAAGGTTCTACATGTCTGTTTTTATGCTAGTACCATACTGTTAAGATTACTGTAGTTTTGTAATATATTTTGGTATTATGAGGTGTGATGCCTCCAGATTGGTTCTTGTTGTTCAAGACTGCTGTGGCTATTGTCGGTCTTTTGTGGTTCCATATGAATTTCAGGATTGTTCTGTTTTTGTAAAGAATGCCATTGGGATTTTGATAAGGATTACAATGAATCTGTAGATTGCTTTGGGTAGTATAAACATTTTAGGAACATGAATTCTACCAATTCATGAACACAGAATATCTTTCCAATTATCTGTGTCTTTAATTTCCTTCATCAATGTTTTATTATTTTTAGTGTACAAGTGTTTCACTTATTTGGTTAATTTCTAAGAGTTGTATTCTTTTTGTTGCTACTGCAAATGTGGTTGCTCCCTACCTTTAAGGAGGCCCCCAAGACAATACCAACCCACTCAAAATACTACAGTGGAAAAAAAACTTGGATGAGAATCCAAGCCTTTTAGCTTAACTGACTTATTCATATTGATGTGTCTATTTTAAATTATAAAATTCTGGGAAACTGTGGCTCTAGTTAGCATGTTTGTTTATTTAGCATCAAGTAACAATCAGAATGTGGAAGAAATATCTTTTTCCGAAGACATGCTAATCAATTTTCATTTTAATTAGAAAAACCATACGATCATATTATGACAAACATTACCTAACTATACAGAATCAAGCTATTGCACCGTGGTTATTTAATATGTATCAGATACAAAAGGATATACACCAATCAGCTGAAAGTGACAAAGATTCTATCTTTGATCAAACTCGAATCAGGCTCCTCTAAAATGCCTTCTCACCTAGGCCCCATCTTTTGGGCTTCAATGTTGTCTCCGCATTGTCCAAATTTAGCAAGAATCCTGCTAAGTCAGTTTAGCCAGAATCCCTACCCTACTTACCTGATCACCCTCAATGTCTGATTGCATACTATCCCTCCACCCCCCCAGGCCAGGTGATGTCTGATCACCCAGGCCTGCCTTCAGCAAGAATCTCTTTGGGCTGGTTTAGCCAGAATCTCCCTTTACCCCTGATGTTTCCTCTTGGCAATTTTCCATGCACTGATCCCCACCCTGCTCCTTGGCTACAAATTCCCACTGTTCCATGTCGTATTAGGAGTTGAGCTCAATCTTTTTCCTCTTTTGCAAAACCCCACTGCAATGATCCCCACACCTATCATGACAGTCCTGAATAAAGTCTGCTTATTGTTTTATTTTTTATATACTGCTACTTTATTTTTTTAATTTCAAAATATTAAGGGAATACAAATGTTTAAGGTTAGATGGATCACTTTTGTAATGCTTGAGTCCCAGCTAAAGGTGTGCCCATCACCAAAAAATAACAAGTGTCAAAACGAATACTTTTTTTAAACAGGAACTCACTGGGTTTACTAGCATTTCTCAATTACTCAGATAATCTCGATGAAGGGAAAAAAAATTCAGATTCCTCCTTTGCTCCTAATTTGCCAAAACACACTTAAGTATATCAGATTTCTGAACCATTGCTTTGTCCACATTTAAATGTTTATATTTAAAACATAATTCAGACCAAGAGTATCAAGTCTAAAATACCCTTCAGCAGTGAATGAGATGAAAGAATAGGCACTTATCAGTCAAATCTGTACAAAGCTGCCCATTTAATAAGTCAGGTACCTTCAGGTGAAAGGTTCTAAATGACCCCTTGAGTTCTTTCATCTGCAAAATCTTTCTTCATGGCCTTTTTATAAAACATAAATAATATCAATTCAATAAAGTATCAAGTACATCAGTTACATTCAATAATGTCATTTCTTTTCTTCCTTTATCTTCATCATGAAACATTTAATTCCTTTTTATTTACATTTTTAGATATTTAAGCAAGGGAAATGACATATTATAAGCCCTTAAAATACTATGTTTTAGAGACCCACAAAATGATAAATAAGAAATTAAGGGAAAATTTATTTCTCAGTTGGATGTTTAATAAGTTTACAAAGCAATATAGAAGAGATATGTAAAATATAATTATGAGGACAAATCAAAGAATGATTTTTTTCTGGATAATGTTAATAGGGGTTTTCAAAATATTTATAAAGATTATTATGTGTATGAGCTGGCTTTCTAATACAGACCCTATTTTGTTTCGAAAGAAAAGAGTATTTGTACTGCCTACAGGGCGTTATTTAAATAGCAATGGGATAATTACCGCAATAAACCCAGATAATATTTCTTAATCTAATCTCTTATGTTAATCCTTGAAAACCACTTTGAACTTCCCTACCCCAAATCCTTTGAACAGTTTTCTATTAAATTATAGAAGGGTACAGAACAAGTAACTAGCCTCAATTTTAAAAACGTATTTGTCAAGTGACCAGCTGCCT
>RJWJ010040885.1:0-13776 GCA_004363605.1 Indri indri
AAATTAGCCAGGCATGGTGGCGCGTGCCTGTAGTCCCAGCTACTGGGGAGGCTGAGGCAGAAGGATCGCTTGACCCCAGGAGTTTGAGGTTGCCGTGAACTAGGATGACGCTATGGCACTCTAGCCCGGGGAACAGAGCCAGACTCTGCCTCAAAAAAAAAAAAAAAAAAAAAAAAGAGTATGTTATTCTGCCTCCATTTGACTAAGGGCAGGTCTGGCTGTTGCTACAGTGAGGTGATGAAACTACTTCAACTACCCTTTCTTGTAAGTGGCTGAGACTATGCTTTTTAAGCACATGACTTCACAGAATGGATAACTGGAAACCACACATATTTTTCCAGTGATTTTACCAAATCATTCCTTTGGTAAAACTTCTTAAATAAAATATACTGCATGTAGTGGTTAGTTTTTACAGTCCTGTTATACCATGGGTAGCAACATTATTGGTTGAATAATTAACTTTTGGACTAGCCTTGTACATTTATTTTGTGAATGTATCATAACATTTTTCTATGGGAACATGTGTTACAAATTACAGACTTAGAAATAAATATTAGAAAACAAGTTATCATGAACTGGGAACTGCCTTCATTATCTGTGATGTATTTGGTGAAGTTCCCAGAGATATGCAAAAATTTGTTTCTTAAATTTGAATATGAAGAAAATCTAAATTTATACTTGATTATTCCAAACAAGCTCACCAAAACTTTACTGCAAGAGGGCTGAATCATTTTTGATCAATATTCATTTATAGACAAACCACAGAGTGAGTATATTAAGTTAATTTAGAATTTTAGAAGTTATTCACACAGTTTCATCAAACCAATAAAAGTGGACAGCAAACAGGCTGTGGTACCTTAAATCAGAGCTCAGAGATTGAGTGCATATTAATGAAATGTTAGCTTTCTCTTCTTAAACATGTTAAACATATTCCCTTAATTTTAATAAAGACAGCTGAAAACTCTTCAATTCACATTCTGTTGGAATGACTGGGACATTTTATTAAAAAGAAAGATAATACCATACTTGATTTTAGCCAAAAGGCTGAGAAGCCATGAAAGATAATAAAACAGCATATATTTGTTTTTTTAAATCGAGATTATTCAATAATTAAGTACTCCTCAGAGATGAAAATGAAAGGCTTTGTCATTAGCCCACTGCTAAATATGTAGACAATTTTTAGCTGAGGAAAGGAATAATTAAACTGCTCTTGTTTGCTTCTTATAAATGAAAGCAACTTCAGCAACTAATAATAAATAATATTTTCAATCTTCAATTTTAAATCAAGTCATTGGGGGATCTGAATGGAAATTATTAACCAAATTTGATATCATGTTAATACCTTTCTTGTGATCCCAATTAATGACTAACTTAACCTTTTACGCAAAAAAGCTAAATTACCAATCCAAGGATAGGTTATTAGAAATGCAGTTCCCTAGTGTAGAATTTTCAGAGACACAGTATTTTAAGTACCTTCTATTTTTAGGTTTCATTTTATTATATTAATTTATGCAAACACCTATCTATATATTCTTTGTTAAATGCATGATTCAAATAATTTCAGTTTTCATGTCTATATTTTGATTTATGCATGATGAGATGATTATCAGCAGACCTGGAATGAATAATAATTAGCAATATTATATGTATATATATATGTATGTATAGTATGATATGAACAATGGTAAAATGCAAGCCAAAAATATCCCTGCCATCCATCCCCTTGAAAATAAAAGAGAAAAGTTTCTATTCACTTCCTTTGTCCATTTATTGATGGGGTTGTTTGATTTTTTCTTGTTAATTTTTTTTTAAGTTCTAGATAGATTCTTGTTATCAGCCCTTTATCAGATGTGTAGACAGCAAATATTTTCTCCCATTCTGTAGGCTGTCTATTCACTCTAATGACAGTTTCCTTGGCTGTGCAAAAGCTTTTTAAGGTGAGGCAAAGACATAAAATATAACCAAAATGTTTGTACCCTCATAATACCCTGAAATAAAAAAAAAAAAAATAGAAAGAAAGGAAACAACAAAAAAAGAAAAGGAATTACTCCTTTGGTAAAACTTCTTAAACTGAAGAAATCCTAGGAGATTTTTCTGGTGTAATATAGCATAAAATAAAATACTTTTGGGGGATATGAGTCCTTGTTCTGCCACTAACCAGCTATTTAACCATCTGTGTTAACTCAGAGAAGGTAACATATCTTCTTGGATCCCTCATTTATAACAGGTGTCAGCAAACTACAGGGCAGAATTCAGCCTGATTTGTAAATAAAGTTTTATTGGAACAAAAACCACACTTATTCATTGACAAATTGTCCATGGCTGCTTTCCCATGGCAATGGAATAGTTTACTGGTTGCCACAAAGACTGCAGCATCTGTGAAACCTAAAATATTTACTATCTAGCCCTTGATAGAAGAAAATCATACCCTAATCTACATAAAATAAAATATTATTTAAGCTTTTCCCTGATGTCAGTACTATAATTTTCAGTACTAATTTTTAAAGTAGACTAAATTTTTAAAGTATTCTGTTTTACATAAATATAATTTTGAAAAGTATCATAATAATTGATGATAGAAAAAGTAATGAAAACAAAATAATGTCATTACATTTAACATTGGTATTGTTGAGTGCCCAAAGCTCACAAGTTTAAGCCTGCATTCTCTTGTTAGAAAGAGAGAGGTGTTAGAAAGATGTTAAAAGCATATGAGGACAAATGGGAATTTTTATTTTAAGAAATCAAAAGTACACAGAGGCAATTGAAAAACAAATAATTTTCTTATGATGTGATTTGATAGAAATGAAAACTATGTATACATGCCACCTAAATTCAACTTGCTCTAAGTCATCTTTTCTGTACAATGCTGAACTTTACAATGGGTGGCTAAGAAATTTCACAAGCATAAAAATAGTTCTGTTGAATTTGAGATATGTTATTATGAACAACCTTTCAAATAGTCATCATGGGAAAATAAGACTCATTTCCATATATTTTACAGTTTAAACAGTCATCATGGAAAACATTTTTAAGTATCTTTAGTCAACAAGTGGAAACATGTAGAATTCTTCTCTTGTTTTAAATGAGTAAATCTTGTTTTGGGTACAACATATTCATGTTTTATGCCTACAAAAGCTTCTATCTGACTTTATGTGCACCACCCATTGTATGTATCTCACTCTAAGAAACACATGATTTGGTGATTTCTAATGTCCTTCTCCAAATTTAAGGTACTAAAATTCTCTTTTTTGTAGAAATCTTTTGATTGTACTATTTTTTACTGACTTGTCAACTTAATTATATCAGTTTCCAATCCGTGATCAAAAAGTAACTTAGGATAAAGCAGATTTGCAGTAAGTGGTCAATTAAATTATATGCCCACCAAGTTTATCTTTTATAAGCAGGATAAATAATGTCTCATGCATAAGAGCTCTGATATATTTCAAATGTGGATAACTGCCACAGTTAAGAATAGAGTAAAATGTTTATTTCAAATATTTCTGAATTTTATTTATATTAAAATCAGATTTTTCTGCTAAGAAAGATACCATATTCAAAATATTGAAGTGAAAAGATGATCAAATAAGAATTTTAAATCCACCAAAAATATTATTTAAAAAATGAAGAGATTAAGACATACTCAGATTAAAGACAAACAAACAAAAAAGGCACTGAGGTTATTCGATGTTTATAAAATAACCCAAGTTCCCATCAATACATGAGTGGATTAATAACATGTGGTATATGTATACCACGGAGTACTACTCAGCCATAAAAAATGGTGAACTAATACCTTTGTAACAACCTGGATGGAAGTGGAGACCATTCTTCTAAGTGAAGTTTTGTAAGAATGGAAAAACAAATACCACGTGTACTCACCATTAAATTGAAATTAATTGATCAACACTTATGATGTGCACATATGGAAGTAAAACTCGTGGAAATCAAGCAGATGAAAAGGGGGAGGAAGGAATGGGTAGATTCACACCTAATGGGTACAATGCACACAAAAGCAATTCATGTAACCAAAATGTTTGTACCCCTGTAATATTCTGAAATAAAAATTAATACTTCTGCCCCCCCCAAATTAAGTTCTATCCAGGTCAATTAGGCAAGAAAAAAATAAATAAAAGGTATTCAGTCTGGAAAAGGAGGAGGAAAATTACTTCTGTTTGCTCATGATGTGATCTTGCAAACAGGTAGGAAGAAATAGACAAGAGAACTATTAGAACTAATAAATGAGTTAAAGTGTCAGGGTACAAGATCAATATACAAAAATCAATTGTATTTACATACATTAGCAATGAAAAATCCAAAAATGAAATTAATAAAATCATTCCATTTGCAATAGCATCTAAAAGAATAAAATATGTAGATGTAAATTTAATCAAAGACATGCAAGATTTATGCATTGACAACTACAAAATATCATTAAGAGAAATTTTATAAGTCTTAAATAAATGGTAGCACATCTCATATCAATGGATCAAAGAAATAAGACGGCAATTCTTCCCAAATTAACCTACAGATTCTTTGGCCTTCCTATCAAAATCCCAGGGAATTTTTGTTGTCGTCGTTGTTGCAGAAATTGGCAAGATAATTCAAATGAAAATACACCCAGAACATTCCAATCCTGAAGAACAAAGTTGGAGAATTCACTCTACCTAATTTCAAAGCTTCGAACAAGGCTACATTAATCAAGACAGTGTGGTACTGGCCTAAGACAAGACCTATATCAATGGAATAGAATTGAGAATACTGAAATAAACCCTTATGTTTATGGTCATCTGATTTTCAACAAGGGCTTCAAGACAGTTCAATGAATGAAGAAAGAGTCTTCAACAAATGATACTGGACAACTGGTTAGACACATACAAAAAAATTAAAGTTGGATTTTTATCTCATACCATATTTTTTAAAAACTTTCAACATATTCCATAGCAAGAGCTAAAAATTTAAAACCCTTAGAAGAAAATACAGGACTAAAGCTTTGTGATTTAGATTAGGCAATATTTTCATATATATGACACCCAAAGCACAAGAGACACAGGACAAATAGATACACTAGAATTCATTGAAATTTTTAAAAAAGTTTTCTCTTTAGAGGATGCCATCAGGAAATTGAAGTCAAGCCAAAGAGTAGGAGGAAATATTGACAAATCATCTGAAAAAGGTCTTGTACCCAAAATTTTACAAAACAACTTTAAAATAAAAGGATAAATGACACAATTAAAAGGTGGACAAAGGAATTGAATAGACATTTCTCCAAAGAAGATATACAAATAGTCAATATACACAGAAGAAGATGCTCATTGTCATTAGCCATTATATAAATGTAATTCAAAACCACAATTTGATACTATTTTACACCCACTAGGCTGGCTAAAATAAAAAGAGAGGCAATGACGTGTGTTGGCAGAGATGTGGAGAATTTGAAACCCTTATACATAGCTGGCAGGATAGTAAAGAAGGGAGGCCACTTTACAAACCATTATGACAATTCCTAAAATGTCAACATAGAGTTACCACATGACCCAGCAATTTTACTTCTAGGTATATACTAACAAGAACTGAAAACATATTTCCACATAAAAGCTTGTAGGTGAATGTTTATGGAAGCATTATTAATAATAGCCAAAAAGTGGAAACTCAAAAGTTTTATCAACTGAAATAAAAATTCTGTATTAGTTTTTCATTACTGCTGCAACAAATTACCACCAACTTAATCATTTAAATAACACAAATTTATTTTTCTACATTTTTGGAGCTCAGAAGTCTAAAGTCAAGGTGTTGGCAGGCCTATTTTCCTACTGAGAGATCTAAGGATAGTCTGTTTCCTTGCCTTTTCCAGGATCCAGAAACTGCCTACATTCATTGGCTTTATTTCCTTCCTCCATTTTCAACACTAGTAGCACAGATTTTTCTCTTTCTTTTGACCTCCCACCCCTCTCTAATGATCCTTATAATTATGATAACCCCCTCCTGGATAATCCAAGATAATTCTTCCATGTCAAGATCTTTGATGTAATCACATTGGAAAAGTACCCTTTACCATGTATGGTAACATACAGTGGTTAGGTATGGTAACCACCTTTTACCATGTAGGGTAACATAAGGTTCCAGTGACTGGCATGCGGACACGTTTGGGGGGGGCCATGATTTTGTCTACCATGGCCCACCACCTGGCCCAAAAGATTCACATCTGTTCCACATGCAAAATACATTCACCCTATCCCAAAATCCTTTAAAAAGTCTCAACCCATTACAGTGTGAACTTTAATCCAAAATGTTAGGTAAATTTAAATGTATGTAAATTTAACTAAATTTAAAATTTCCCAAAAGGCTCAGCAGGATTCCAAAATCTCATTTAAATCCTATCAGCTCAAAAGTCCTAAATCTCATCATCTAAATCATCTGAACTAGTCATGGATGAGTCTGTATGTATAATCCTTCCTGAGACAAAATTCTCCATCTGAGGACCTGGGAAATAGGAAACAAGTTATGTGCTCCCAAAATACAGTGGTGAGACAGACATAGGATAATAGTTATTGATATTAAAAAAGGAGAATATGGAAAGAATAAAAGGGGGTCACCAGTTCCAAGTAATTTTGAATTCCAGCTGGGAATATATTAAATTTCGTGTTCTGGGAATAAGTCTTTCTGGTTCTTGGCCCATCCTCTCGGATCAAGGTTCCATTTTTGGCATCACCCTTCCTGCTTTTTTGAAGGATAGCACATGTTTGAAGTTGAGCAGTTTTGTCAGCTTGTTTTCTGCCTATAGAACATTGGGATTCTGACAGCCATCTTTCATTTTTTTTTTCTCTCTGTCCTTTCAGTCTAAGCTGGCAGTGTTTCTGCTGATATAAAATTCTCAAGAACTTTGTGAATCTTTATGTATGTTTGGGTATTGACTGTTAGGCAAAAGCTTCCTCTAAATGTGTCTCCTGGATAATACCACTTCTATTCCCAATTTCTGTTTAGATGTTTACATGAGAGGATTCATGAGCCAAATACCTAATCTCTTTATTTTTTTTATTTTTATTTTTATTTTTTTTGAGACAGCGTCTCACTCTCTTGCCTGGGGCGAGTGCCGTGGCATCAGCCTAGCTCACAGCAACCTCAAACTCCTGGGCTCGAGCAATCCTACTGTCTCAGCCTCCCGAGTAGCTGGGACTACAGGCATGCACCACCATGCCCGGCTAATTTATTCTATATATATTTTTAGTTGTCCAATTAATTTCTTTCTATTTTTGGTAGAGACGGGGTCTCGCTCTTGCTCAGGCTGGTCTCAAACTCCTGAGCTCAGGACGATCCGCCCGCCTCGGCCTCCCAGAGTGCTAGGATTACAGGCATGAGCCACCGCGCCCGGCCCCTAATCTCTTTAAATAACCCTCTATGCAACTGAATATTGTGACTATGATCCTGAAAAACATTAGCAGAAGTTCTTTTAGCCATACATTTCTTGTTCTTGCCAGAGAATACTTTCCTGACAGTGAATCACCTAATTTTAGCCTCCTTTGAAGTCTGAATAGGTAAGAATTTCCCAAATTATCAAGTCCTGATTTGCTTATTAGTTCTTCGCTTAATTTATCTCATGCCTCTCATATTTTACTATAAGTAAGCAAGAGGAAATCGGTCTGCATGTTCAATACTTTGTATGAAAATTTCTTTCATTAAATATCCAAATTCATTGCTTTTAAGTTCTGCTTTTCATATATCTGTAAGGGCACAACTCATCTAAGTTTATACAAGTATATAATAAGGATCCCTTTCCTCAAATTTCCAATAATATAGTTCTCATTTCTTTCTGAACCCTCACCAGCTGTGCTTCTAACATACTTATTTCCACTGTTTATGGTGATTTAGGTGTTCTCTAAAACAATATAAGTTTTCTCTATTGTGTCCCTTACTTCCTTCTGAGTATTCACTTGCAGAGTCTTTACCACATTTCTAACAGTCTGTTCAAAGCAGATTCGCAGATTCCAGGGATTAGGGTGTGGACATCTTTGGCAGGGTAGCATTATTCAGTGTATTACACCACACAGTAGAATGTTATTCAGTACCGTAAGAAATGAAGTACTGATACATGCTACGACATGAAGGAACTTTGAAAACATCATGCTAAGTGAGAGAAACCAGCATAAACAGTCTCATATTGTATGGTCATTTATATGAAATGTCCAGAATAGGCAAATATATAAAAGAAGGAAGTAGATTACCGGTAACTGGGGGCTGTGGGCGGGGGAATGGGTATTGATTGTCAATGGGTATGGAGTTTCTTTTGGGGGTGATAAAGATGTCCTAAAATTAAATAGTGGTATTTGTTAAACAACTCTGTGAATCTAGTAAAACCACTGAATTGTACACTTCAAAAGGGTGAATTTTATGATATGTAAATTTATCTTAAAACAGATTTTGATAACTTGCATCTCCTTTGTCATTTATTTTAAAGAATCTTGATTTCCATCTTGATTTCCTCCTTAATGAAATAATCATTCAGCAGAAGGTTGTTTAGTTTCCATGACTTTGTGTAGAGATGAGAGTTTCTGTTGAAGTTGATTTCTAATTTTATTCCACTGTGGTCTGAGAAGATGCATGGTATAATTTCCATTTTTTTAAAATTTTTTGAGACATGCTTTGTGGTCTAGGATATGGTCAATCTTAGAGAATGTCCCATGAGCTGATGAGAAAAATGTATATTCAGTTGTTATAAAACAAATAAATACATGTTTTAAAATGCCATGTCACTATACTTCTTCTTAGATTTATTGTAATATGTCCGAAATGCTAAGTAAATGCTTCAAAAGGACATATTATACTGAAGGTCACTGTTATATAAAATTCTAAACTTAAAAATAACAAAATAGACGTGTTTGGCAAAATTTCCTATTACAATAAACCATTCTACTGAATAACAATGAAAATGTATTTTTTTGAGTTTGGGGCAAAATAACAGTAATCTTCAAAGTCAAGAAGCAGTGAGACAGTGTGGATTGTGAGAAGTATGTAAGCAGGATTAAGCTTTTTTCTGTGGAGTCATGCATAGATTCTTGCTTGTTCAGAGCCAGGATTTTAATGGTCCACGAATGTAAGAGACATGAGATAAAGCCTGGTGTAGAGCAAGGTTCGAGATCAAGTGGAAGACAACAACATAAAACTGAGAATCCTGAAGGATGTGCCCTCAGTAGACAAAAACCCACTTCACAGAGGGATACTCAAGAGGATGTTTAAACAGCAAATTAAATAGGTTGAAAAGAAATTTCATTACCCAATATATATAAATAAATAATACCCGTAATGCAATACAGTAAAGAAAACATAAAAAAGAAACATTGAGAAATTGAGAAAACATTGAGAGATAGAAGAATCTAATTAAATATAATCATTAATTAAATTAATAATATAATATGTAATAAAATTAATATATATTAAATATATAATATACACAATATGACATATATGTTATTATATGTGATCTATAATATTAATATATGCTATATATTATTAGAATATATATATTCTTTGGTGTATGTAAGAATATTTCATATTATATGTCATATATAATACATACATTTTTGACATAATATATATTATATTCTTCTATTTTCCATTTCTCAAATACATATAAATACCTAAATAAAATAAAAATTCCAGAAAGTATTATAGAATATACAAAAGAGGCATTATTAGATAAAAGGACCAATCCTTACATTCAAGAATATCAATACATAACTAGCAGTAAAAATTAAAAAGGAAAACTTCGTGTAGCTATGCAGTAAAATTGTAGAACAAAATAGAAAATGAGAAACTCTTAAGAGTAACTTACCTAGAAAAAAAGATAACTGAAAAGAGTGACAATTAAACAGAAAGCAACTTCTCAACAGCGTCAGTGAAGCCCAGAAGACAGGGTAGTAATAATGCTAAAAGCTCAGAGAAAATAAACCATGTTTTTATAATGAGAAAAACTATGTCTGAAAATGACAAAAACATAAAGACCTAATCAAATTTTGTAAACGTGGCAGACATAATTACAAATGCAAATTTTCTATTTGTAGAATATAAATCTCTCTCTGTGTCACAGCTTCATTATATTTTCCAGACCTCTAATTTTGTTTCTCTGAACCTGACAAGTCTGAAAAAAAATGCATGCTATAGTGTCTCATATAATAGCATTTTCATTTAGTTTTCCTCGTATTCCTGGGAGTTTTTCTTTTATTTTTTTCTCAGTTATGTTTGTTGGAGTCATACAGATTTATATAATTGATGTTTTCTTGTTAAAGTATGATTTTTATCTTAAGATGTCTCTTTGTTTTTAATGTCTTTATCCTTAATAATCTAATTCACTTGCTGTGTTTATTGGTCCATTTTTCTGGTATATTTCTTCACTTAAAAAACTACAATGTATCTTCAAAAAATATTTTTTTTAAAGACTGATAGAGTTCTATTGTATTAATGTACCTTAATTTTTGAAACACCATCATATTTGAGGATATTTAGATCCTGATATTATAAATAATGCTGTTATGAATATAGTATTTAAATATTTTCATATATATCATTAATTTATTAGGTTAATTTCCTAAAATTAGAGTTGCTGAGCCAAAGAGATTACATATAGTAATAAGAAATGTCTATTAAAACAGTAGTTTTGTTTCTTCACTATTTTTTTTATTTAACCCCATAACAAAGTAATTTTCATTGGTAACTGGATCATTAAATCATCTCGTATGTACTCAAAATTGATTTCCTTATTAGTTAGGAACTATAGTATTAAAAATAAATCATCTGACCACTCAGTATATTTTGTCTCACATCTTCATGGCACTCGAGCCTATTCACTTAATTTAATAAAATTCCTCTCGCCTCTGTTGGATTTGTAATGCTGCCCTACCATATCTACCATCAACACGTCTCACTACAGGTGATCTAAGTTCAGTTCTGTGCTGTAGTGACGACAAGAGAGACTTCTTGTTGCTGCAGCAATTCCAGTGGCTGCATATGTGGGGTTTCTTCCTAAGTTAGGCTTTGTCTGAGGCTGCTGCGATTGGGTGGGTGAATGAATCTAATTCTTAACGTGTCCTTCAAAGTTCATGTGTTGGAAACTTAATCCCCAAGCAATAATATTGACTGGTGGGCTCATTGAAAGATGATTAGATTATGAGGGCTCTGTCTTCATGAATGATTAATGCCATCATCTTGAGAGCAGGCAAGTTGTGGGAGTTGTGGGAGTAGGGAGTAAGTTCCTCATAAAGGATGAGTTCAGCCTCTCTCTCTTTCTGTCTCCTCCCCCCCCATCTTGCCTTCCATCATGGCCATAGGATGACACAGCAAGAAAGCCTTAACCCATTGCCAGCCCCCTCAATTTTGGACTTCCCAGATACAAGGACTGTGAGCCAAATAAATTTCTAAATCACATAGTCTGTGGTATTCTGTTATAGCAACACCAATGGACTAAGAGAGGAAGCCACTGATATAGTCCACACTTTCCATAATCAAGTGGACTTTGGTTATAGGTACCTTTCCAGTTCCTGGAACCAAGGCATTTGTGAGACAAGCTATAGCTCCCACCCTGGGGTTTCTGAGATATCTTTGTATCTTTCCTATAAATTCTCTCGTTTGTCCTAAGGTAGTTTGATTAGGATACTTTCACTTGCTATCAAAAGAGGATTGACTAGGATGAGCATTATTCTAAAGGCTTTAATCTTTCTGTTAATACCGTGCTGCTCTGACTAAACCTCCACTTTATTTCTTTTTCCTTCTTTTCCAATCACCACATACTTATTTGTAAGTATTTTATAATATAAATATGATAAAATTCACAAGAGATGTTTAAAATTGAATGGAATCACTCAGATTACTTCAATTTTACAAATTCCAGTACCATTACTTACTGAAGCTTGACTTTGGAAAAATTCTTTATTCATTCTTTCTGCATTTTTTTCTTTTATGAAATGATATGACTTATAGTTATGCCCTCTAAGGTCTATTCCAACTAGTTGAATCCATGACATCTACATGTATTAATGATAATGCAGTCAAGGAGGCATTTAATTAGCTCTTGCAAAAATCCAGCTAAAAGCTAATGACGGACTGAGCTATGGTCATGGTATAAGGGATAGAGATGTAGAATAGAATCTAAAACACAAGAGAGTTTCAGTTTTATTTGACAAGAAAAATTACCTAGCTAAAAATTATATTCCCCAGCCTACCCTGGAAATTAGATAGTTATAGCCAATGTGACATTATGGAAATCTATTGGGTGCCACATTTTCCTCCTTGTCACTCAATGTACTTTAATTATTTTATCAGAATAAAAATTAGAAAAATCAACTGTACATATATTTTTCCTATTAATTAGAAGAGGAAATTGCCTTCCCAATAATTAATTTTAAATCAATAAATATTTCCAATACAGGTATGTGCACCTGCTCACTCAACAAACCACAACAAATTCACTTGGAAGTTGCACATGTATTTCAAAGCCAGTATATCAAAATATAAAAAATTATATCTCCATTCCCAAACCCATAACTTCTCTAGTGTTCCCTCAACACAAACAATGGCATTACCATTCATCTATAGGTAAGTAATTTTACCTATAGATACCTGGTATATAACTGTCCTGTCTATGTACAAATCTTACAAAAACTGCTTGGACTTTTTCTTGGTGGTTTATATTCTTATTTCTTCAGTTTGTTTAATTATATTTTAGAATTTCCGGAATATTAAATATTGAGAGGAAGAATTGATAGAAAACCTTGCCTTTTTAAAAATTTTATGTGAATCTTCAAAAGTCTTAGCATTAAATATAATAGTACTATAGGCTTTTGATTCACATTTATTCCCTATTTTCTGATATTTTAAAAATATCGTAAATGAATATTCATTTCATGGAATTATTTTCAGCTTTCATGTCTGTGATTCCTTTTTTCTTGATATGTTAATATGGAAAATTGCACTGATGTTTTTAAACAAATTTGAACGATCCTTATATTCTAGAGTAAAATCACTTTATCATAATGAATAAATTCTAGGGTCTAATACAAAATGACCAACCAAGAAATATGTAAAAGAAGGTATAAAAAGAAATCTTTGGATGTTTACACATACACACACACACACACACACAAATACACAACACAAGTCACCTAAGGCATGTCAGGATGCTAGGTGTGATCATTGTTACTAGAATATCATTTGTTCTACTCTCTCTCCACGTACAGAGATCAAGAATTTATCTCTGTGTGTATCTGTGTGTGTGTGTGTCTGTCTGTGCTGTGTATGTCTACCCATCCATCTATCTATTACCTATGATCTATATAGCATTAAAAAAAACGAGTTAACATAGACAGCTTCTATTCCAAACTAACACTACAATGTGAATTCTAATCTTATCCCTTTCCAGAATTGGAACTTCTTTCACCAATAATGGAAAACTTGGTTCCCCTTAGCCTTAATATAATTATCTATATGCTCAGTTCTAGATTACACAGAAAGTACTTTCAAAACTATTGAACCACAACACTGCAAAAAACTAACTTACAAACTAGACATAAAATTTGTTTATATGGTGTTTTTTCTTTAACCTGAAGTTATAAAATCAAAATACTCTGTACAAAAGTTACTTGGGTTAGTATTTCTCTTTCCATTGGTTGGTTTATTAATTTTAAATATATAAGTTCTTTTGTTTCTGTTATTTTTTCCTTTTTAGAATTTTCCCATTCTATGTTATTGTATTAAATACACAAACATTAACATGATTCAAGAAATCAAACT
>RJWJ010040886.1:0-13767 GCA_004363605.1 Indri indri
GGGGGGAGCCACTGGTTACCAGGTGTGAGACCTGGGCAGATAAAGCAGGGATTACAACAGTTCTACCTCCTCAGATTGTTGTCACTTAAGTGAGACAGTATGTGTTAACTGCTTAGCACAAAGCCTAGCTTGTAGTAAGTGCTCAGTAAATGCTAGCTATGATACATCTTTTTTTGGAATGAGGTAAGGGATAGTTGAACATTCGGTAGGTGGTGAGGACACACTGATGGCTCCGGAGAAGAATTAATGTAGATTCAGGTAATACGAGGAAGGCTTGAGAAGAGGACTGTATTTAGAAAGGTACGGGCCCAGTGCACAGGGGAACTCCGTGCATGATGAAGGCGGCATCTCCGATCACTGCGGGCAGAGATGGACTCTAACAAATGGGACACCTGGGTGGCCCATGCGGAGAAAGATAAAATTCTATTCCTAGCTCACATCATACACAAGAATAAACTCCAGATAGACCAGGGATTTGGGTGCAACCAACGGAGCCAGACAGGCTAGAGGAAAACGCAGTGGGTCCCTCTCCAACCCTGGTGTGAAGAAAGGCTTTCTAACTCTGACCAAACCCAGAGGGGATGAAAGTTTGATGGTTTTGACTGCATTAAAAATAATTGCATGGCAACAAAAACACCAAAGTCGAAAGACAACCAGCAAACCAGGAGAAAATATCGGGTAACAATGGATGAGGATGCTTTCTGTGCCCTGGTAAGGAGAGATTTCCAGGACATAGCGTTAGGTGGGAAACCCACCAAAGTGTAAAAGAACATCATTTGTATTCCATCCTTCATGTAAGAAAAAAGGGGATGTGAGAAAAATCTCGTTTTTGCAGAAGAAACAGAAGGAGGACAGAGGAGAACAGCTGCCCACAGGACGTGGGTGGGAGCGGGCTGGAAGGAAGGAGGGACGGCAGTTCTCCGAGCACACCGTTGAGTGGAGAGCGCCGACCTTCAGCACCGCAGTGGGCCCTGCGTTTTCTGGGTCAACCTGGCCGGGCCACAGTGCCCAGTGGTGCAGTCACACACGGGCCCAGGTGTGGCTGTGGGTGTTCCGGAGATGTGGGTGGCATCTACGCTCAGTGACTCTCAGTAAGGAGATGACCCTGGGTGGTGTGGGGGGGTGGTGTGGGGGGGCCCATCCAGTCAATTGAAAGACCTCACTAGCAACTTAACTTCTTAGCAATTGAGAAATTCTGCAAGAGTGCTGCACCAAATTATCTTGAGGTTTGTTTTTTTTTAAATAAAATCCCTAGCAAGCCTCCCCATCCTGTTTCCAGCCGTGCTGCCACACGGCTGAGGATGGCAAACGCTCTTTGGCTCCAGTGCTGATTATCCCTAACTGCACCGAGCGCCGTCAGAAACCGTCCGAGGCTTGTGTTTCTGGTAACATCACATTGCTGCTTTTAGAGCGTGGCTTGTGTCACCGGCTGCCTTCCCCTTGGCCTCGGTGGGCGCATGAGTCCCACCAATCCACACTCGCTCAGAAAGCAGGCGGAGGGTGCTTTGCTCCAGGCCCCCCCGCCCCCGCGCTTCCCTGGATCCCAATAAAATGCGTCTTTAATTTCAACACAAATTACTCAGCTGAGGCAGAAGGCCAATTAGCCTAAAGAACAGGCTGTTCTGATTTTTGACAAGTCCTCCCCCCAGTTTCTAACTCCCGATTAATTTCTCTCCTTACAAAATGAGACCCTGAAGTCTTAAAGAGGCCTTGAGACCCCGCTGAGGGCACTGCGGGGTGCCCCAGAACACCCCGAGGGCTGGTTAACTGTGTCCTCTCAGGGGCCTGCAGGGAGCACGTGGCAGGTGGAGAAGAAAGTCGGGGCAGTGGTCCACCCGCTCTGTGAGAGGACACACTGGGGTCGGGGGCTCTGCAGTGATCACAGCACCCAGCCTCACGGACGCTGTGGGTGGAAGGCCCGGCCATGGGCGTCCCCCACCCCCACCCCAGCCTGCGCCCCACGGGGAGGGCCGTGAGTTCCAAGCAGAGATCGTCACTCCCACAGGGGTCTGCCCAGGTGTGTCCTGCACCCTTGGGAGACACCAAAGCCAAGTGTGCTGTGTGTGTGACCTTGGCTCGACTTTTCCTCTGGGACACCCTCCCCAGCCCAGGCCCCAGCGCTCCCCCTCTCGGGCACAGGCTTTGGAGGCACCTGTGCACCTACTGTGTGTCATGCACTGTGCTGCACGCCTGTGCACAGGTCTGTCTGTGCATCTGGAGGAGACAGCCCCCAGCTATGTGCACCCGCTGCTGACCCCGTTTCTCACGCACGGGGGCAGGGCCGCCCCCAGCGCGCTGGAGCAGAAACAAGGACTGCACGTGCCGCCATCCGATCCCCGCCCCAGCAGGTGGAGGAGCCCGGGCCTGGTGGGGGAGAGCCTCAAGCCTGCTGAGGGACACCGAGGGAGCCCATGGGCTGGGAAGAAAGGCCTCTGGGGGAGCAAGGGCAATGCAACCTAAACATTTGTACCCCCACAACATGCAGAAATAAAAATAAATAAATAATAATAAAAAAAAAGAAAGGCCTCTGGCAGGATGGCTGGGCCAGGCAGGGAAAGGGCTCAGCTCAAGGTGTCCTCGGTGGGGGGCTGTGGGTGCGTGGGAGGGACGGCCTTGGCCTGACCATGGGGACTGGGGGAACTGGCAGGGATGTCCCCGAAGGCCAGGCTCTTGTCAGGAGGCACCCCCAGGGTTAGGGACTCACCCGACGGTCCTGTCCCAGTCGCACCACAGTGTCTCCCCGACGGCCTCCATGTCCACCTTGAACGGGGCGAGGCAGAGCTCCCGGAGGAGGGCGCCGAGGTCGGCCTCCCGGCAGGCGGCGACCAGAGGGAGGAGATGCCCTGCAACAGAGGAGCCAGGACCGTGACCGCCGGCCCCGGGCCCCAGCCAGGGGCTCCCACCCCCGAGCCCACCCCAGGAGCACGGCCGGGACAGGGGTTCCGAGTGCCCCCTGGAGAGGGCGTCTGCAGCCCCGGCCAGATTCTCTCCTCACCGATTATTCTGTGTCCCCACAGAGGCCCTCCCTGCCTGCCACAGGCTCCCTGCATGTGGGGCCAGACTTCCCATTGTAGGTGACGGGCACCCCTGCCCCGAGATGGCACCGGGCACTGGCTCTTGCATGATCTCCTCGTCACATCAACCCCGATGTGGTTTTCCTGACACCTCCACTTTGCAGATGTGGAAACCGAGGCAGCAAGAACAACTGGCTAGGACTGAGCCCAGGTCTGCGGCCTCCAAGCCCATGGCTGACCTGCCACGCCTCCAGGCAGCCTGGTGAGTGAGGAGTCCCTGGCCGCCCCTGTTCCGGTGGTACCTGGGGGCCAGGCCATCTAGCCCGGGAGCCACCGGCACGTCCCTGTGTCTGAATATTTGCTGGTTATAAACCAAGCTGAGAAACTGAAACACGAGCTGTGTCCACGCTCCCGCCTCGACACACACACAGATCAAAAATGACATATCAAGCCATGTGCTGCGTGCGATCAAAATCCACTCATTTCCCCGAGCTCGCTACTGGCGGGGGCAGGCGGGACAGCTTCCCCCTTGGTCCCCCCACCCGCCTGGCCTCCTCTTTTGCTTTCTCAGCCTCCCTGTGGGGCAGCTGGGGGGTCTTCTGTTCACGGTCTGGCTGCTGGTTGCCTGCTGTGCCCCGGGCCCCTCTTCCCCCCACAGAGCACTCCAACCCCACCCCTACCAGCCTGGCCCTTCCTCACTGCTGGAGGGGGCTGGGAGGCTCCCTGGTGGTCCTCACCAGACCAGACGCTGGGGGTCCGTGAGTACGGACACCGAGCTGCCCCTTGCAGCCCTTGGGCTCAGGGAGCCCACAGGGGCAGGGGCGGAGTGCCCCACCCCAGGGAGAGGCAGTCTTGGGCAGGCAGACCGGGAAGGGGGTTCTGGAGTCCCGGTCCCGGAACACGGCCCAGAGAGGGATATGAACTCAAGCGTCCCCTTGGGCTCTGGAGTGAAATGCAGAGGAACTGGGACTCGAGCCTCTCCCATGTGCCAGGCTCTGCACACACAGCTGCCTCGCAGGTGCGTCTTACGGTGATCACCAATTCACAGGCGGGGGCACCGAGGCTGCGGAGTTGGGAAACAGGCCCAAGGTCCCACAGCAGGAAGTGGTGTGGCGAGAGCTGAACTCAGGCCTTGCCTCCCGAGGCCCGGCGCCCAGCCCGCCCCAGCCGCGAGGCTCAGCACCAGGCGGGCAGCGGGTGTCATGGCAAAGGGCCTGACTGTCCTTGGGGACAGACCCGGGGGGAAAGCGGGGGGGGGGGGAGCTGGGCAGGTGGTCACACAGAGGGGACGGGTGGCGGGAGCAGTGCTGTTCCAGAGCACAGCTCCGGGCTGGCGGCTGGAGACAGGACGGGCAACCTCACACACCGCAGACCCCTCGGCCCAGAGCCCGGGCGGGAGAGCAGGGCAGCTGAAGCCTGGACGGGGCAGAGGTGACTCGGGGCTCACAAGGAGCCAGATGTGTCGAATCAGGGGAGAGCAGGTGGAGAACGGTTCCTGGTTACAGGTAACAGCCGAGTAGCTGCCTTAGACGAAAGGGAAAGACTGACAGGAGCTCTAGGCGTCCACGCAGGGCTGGGTGCCAGCCACGCACAGGGCCACGTGCTGAAGCCGGGACACGGGCAGCGCCCCCTGAAGTCAGCCCCACGTGTGCCCTGCCTGGGCACCTCCAGGGGTCCCAGGATGGGGAGCTGGCAGGGGACCCACCCCTGGCTGGAGCCAGGGCCAGGATGGCACACACAGGCAAGAGCAGTCCCCCAAGGCACTGGAGGATCTTGGGAAGGGGCAGGTGGCCCGAGACCACGTGCGCCCACAGACTGTGCCCGCCCCCCTCGGGCACGGTCAGAGACTCAGGGTTGAGGGAAGCTGGAGGCATCTGAGGAGGTATTTTCTGCTACCCTGGTGGGTAAGACGAGAACCCGAGGGGGCTGCTGAGGGCTTTGTCGGCCCAGCCTGTGCCACGTTCCTTGGCAGGACTTCTGGGAGGACCCGGAAGCGAGACGGGAGCGGGAGGGCTGACTCGTGTGCAGACGACAGCTCTAGGCTTGACCGCACGGGCCAAAGCTGACACTGTGGAATTCCACAGCAATAAAAGTAAAACTCTGTGTTTAATTAAAAAATAAAACCCAAAACACATGCCCCCTCCCCCAGCATAGGGACAAAGAGGTGAGGCTGCAGGTCTGGGGTCTTCCCTGACCGCAGGCTGAGCTGCAGCCATCCTGTGCCCACCTGCCCTACAGGGCAGCCCCACGGGCACAGCTGCCCACCAGGTCTGGGCAGCGCTGGGCGCTCTGGAAGCTGGGGTCCGACTCGGGGGTCCTGTCTGAGGAAGGACGCCGCAGGAGCATGGCTGGACAGTGGTCTGGGCCAGACCAGAGGACAGTCATTGCCCAGAGTGGAGGGTGCCAGGGGCTGAGCAGGAAGAGGACTGGAGGCTGGGGACCCCCCAGGGCTGCTGAGAACAGGGGCGTTTTTAGCCTGAGAAGCTGGGGCGTCATGGTGGGTGGGGATGGGCCAAAGTGAAAGGCTGGCACAGGGCACAAGCTCCTCGGAGAAGCTCCAGGGGAAGGGACCCGCTGTCAGCCCATCCCTCAACACCAGCCAGAGTCGCCCACCTTTGGCATGAGCAGCCCCCACTGGAGCACTGGTCCCTTACCCCTAGGCTGCCCCTGCCACCTGGAAAGCCCAGAGGGCAGAAGAGCTCCCTCCCAGCTCTCCAGGGAGCCCTCAAGAGCCTTGGTACCCTCCTGAGTTCACGACACCTCCCGGCAGCCCACGTGTGTCCCCGCTGTGTCCACACCAGCATGCGCGAGTACGCCTGGGGCCAGCTGTGGACACACCCTCTACCCTGGGGGCTTCCCGTCAGGGCAGGCTCGGGGAAGGGTCTTTTTCCGACACACCCCTAAGAAAGCCCACCTACTGTGGCCAGGTGAGGCACCAGGAGCTCATGGGAGCTCAGGAGGGCTCAGACGCGGACCCGTCAGCTCATGGGAGGAATTCTAAGCCTCCTGTCCAGCCTCAGCTGGAGGGATGTCCCTCTGTCTGTCCCTCGCTGCTCCCCAGCTAGGACGCCTTCCTCCAGTAAACCCCGGGCCCCAGTCCGACCTGTCCTTCTCCACTGCCGCCTCCTCCAAGAGACCCCTGGCTGTCGCTACCCACGGGAAGCCACCCCAGCCTCAGAGCCCACCCAGGGCAGGTAGACGCTTTCTTCTCTCGGGGCCCTTCGTGCCGCCCTCGCCCCTCCCGCTCCTTCTTGACTCATGCCTGCGTCCTCCCTGGTACCCAGCAGCTCTGCTCGTTAATATTTGTCAGTGAACCAAGAAATAAGCGAGGCGGCCATTCCCAACTGGGTGGACATTTTCCCTGGGGGCTCCCCTCCTGCTCTGGAAGAGTCACGAAGATGAACGTGCATCTCTGTGCCCAGCCAGGGTTCTCGGCTGCATGCAACAGAAGCCAGCTGTGAGCCGTGGAGGACTCTGGGATGAGGACCCTGGAGGCTCCCAAGGCCCCAGGGGGTTGGGGAAGCAAGAGGTGCACAGCCGCCCTGCAGAGCCAGTCCCCAAGGGGCCCAGCTGCCTCCTCTGGGGGGGTCTCCAACAGACAAAGGGAGTACTGGGGGCCAGAAAGAATGACACTGTCCCCTCCGCCTGGCTGGGATGTGCTCCGAGGGGGAAGTCCCCCAGGCCACAATGCTCCCTGTGAAGGCCGCCCTCCCTGACACATTCAGGTCAATGTTCTCCTGCTGTCCTCGGGGCTGTGGAGAACAGCCGCCTGCCCCCACACCGGCTGGTCCCGTCTCGCCCAGCCGGCTCTAGCTGCCCCGGGCCGTGTCGCCCCCCCCCATGCTGCATCCCCTGCCTCTCCGAGCCCCCTCTGCCTCCCCAGGGGCAGGACCTGACGAGCCCAGCCCCACCTATCCCTGCTCTTTCTTTCCCGCCCGGGGGAGCCCGGAGTCCTACGGCTGGGATGAGGCCGGGGGAGCCGTGCGGAGGAATCTGGAAACCAGGTTCAATTTTAGATACGGGAGAAGAACAGATAGTTTTCTTAAGCAAGCCGGATATTTCTTTCATCGGAGAGAGAGGAAACATCACAGTTTCAAAACTGAATAAAGTTGCCAAAAGTTTTTAAACCAGCCGCTTGGGGCCAGATGGGTTCCATTCCTGTGACGTAAATTTAATCATTCATAACTCGTGTCTTTAAAGAGCTGTGTGCTGAGGCAGCCTTCCTCCCTCAGCGTGTTCAGACAGGAGGCTTCCCTGGAGTTGTGCATAATTTAGGAATTTTCTGGTGCCTGGGGGAGCTCAGAGAAGGGGCTCCTCTCCCCACAGGAGAGGAAAACAGCCCTGAAATGACCACAAATAGCTGCAGCAGAGGTGGGGGTCTGTTCAGCAAAGGAGGCGGCCAGCCCCCCAGTGGGGACCCAGGACACTGCCCACCAGGTATTTGGGTTTTCTAAGGAGACGGGGGCGCAGAGGAGCTCAGCCAGCAGGTGTCAGATGCAGCAAGCGCACTTTATGCTTGCGTTTGGCCCGTGCCTGCCGTTGGCAGGGAAGGCTGACCCTATTGTGCATTTTATGTTTGTGGAGAAAATCTCACGCCCTGCCACTGTCCTCCACCGGGTCGCGGTGGGACTCTGGGGCCGTCACCCGCCAGAGCAGCCTGCTCACCCTGCGCCGTGGGGCCTCCCCTGGTGTGCCAGCCACACCCAGAGCCCGGGAGCAGCTGCCTCAAGGTGACCCCGAAACGCTGCCCCCCCGCCCCCGACCAGAGGAGACCTCTCTCCCTCTGGAGCAGTGGTTTCTTTATCTGTGAAATGGGGACCTCCCCGGCCAAAGGGGCTTCCAGAGGACGCTTCCACGGACTGATCCCACTCACAAGAAGCAGCCTGTCCCTGCGGGGTTTTCAATGCCAGCCGCCCTTAGCAACTCACAGGACACTCGGGCCCTGGCCCTTGGAACTTGGCCTGGTGGGTGGCGAGGGGTGGGGGAGGGAGGGGCAGTGGCAGGGGCCTGCAGGGGGAGATGACCAAGGGCACAGGATGCTTTTGGAGGTGGTGGCTGTTCACTTTCTTGAGTGTGGTGAGGGTGTCACGGGTGTAGACATACGTCAGAACCTTTCGAATGGTGCACTTCAAGTTTATTCAGTTTATTCTAGGTCAATAGGATGTTTAAAAATAACAAACGGGAAGGCAATGTCAAGAGCGAGCTGAGTGGTGATCACGCACAGTCCCCATTTCTGCCCTGTGCTCCTCTGAACAGCCCACAGGTTAAAAACCCACATACAGTCTGCAAACGTTATCTCTGTGCTCCGTGAGCATCTTCTCTGTGCTCTGCAGGGTCTTGCAGCCTTGAGTCATTTCCTGCTCACCCAGCAGAGTGAAAACCACCCGCTTCCCAGGACTTCCCTGGTAACACCCTCTCGGGAGCCAAATCCCCAGGATGCTACGTGCCATGATTCAAACAGGTTGCTCTCAGCCTGCTCTGAAAAAACCAAGAACAACAAACTGAAAGAAAACCAGCATCTGC
This sequence comes from Indri indri, assembly GCA_004363605.1. NCBI lineage: Eukaryota > Metazoa > Chordata > Mammalia > Primates > Indriidae > Indri > Indri indri. The sequence continues at coordinate 8,538 of RJWJ010040886.1, forward strand.
CCAGTAAAACTCCTATTGAACCGTCAAGGCCCCGTGAACCATCGCCTCTTCGGCCCAGCACAGCACATGCCCCGCTCAGCTGAGTGACCGCCGTGGTCTGACTGTGAGCAGCAGCCCTTCACATGGCCTAGTGCAGGATCCCAGGGCCTGTGCCTCGTGCCAGGAGATGTCCCACCCCCAGCCAGGGGCAGCTCTCTACCTTCCACCGCTGCTCTGCTTCCGGAAGCTCAAAGGGTTTGTCTTGATGCCTTCACCTTTCCTCGGCTGGGCTGTCCTGAGATGGTTCCTATCAAATGTTCATCTGTCTCCTCTCAGTGGGTTTTGGTGCCATGTGACATGACATATCATATTCTGGCACCCTTTGATAGCATGTCTCTACCGAAAGCCACCATGCATTCCTTCTGGAAGCAGGGCGGGTATGCATGGATAGACTGCAGGCTGGAGTTCAGGTTGGGTTCTGGATCGGGTTCTAGATCAGGTCCACACCAATTCCAGAAGACGTGTTGCTTAATTCCCACCACCCCACCCAGGATCCTGGGGGGGCAGGACCGAGAGAGGCTGGGGACGATTCTTCCAGAGGACGAAAGTGCCCAGGCCCCAGGGGGTTTGGGGGTGGAGGACCCTGGAGCTCCCCAGCCCAGCAGAGCACCGAGTCCTGCATCCCCGGTGGCGGGTTCTCCTGACCCCTTTGGCCACCACTGTCCATCCCTGGTGGGCTGCAAGATGTCTGTGCAGCCCCCGGCGACTGCAGCTCCCTATGTGGCCACCTGGTCTGTTCCAGGTACTATAGTGCCTGCGTGAGGGGCCGGTGATGGCCTGGTGTCCCCCACGTGGCTCGCTGGACGCCTCCCCACTGTGGGGCTTCCGGATTTCCCTCTCTCTGCCTCTCTCCATCCACAGCCCCGTCTCTCGAAGAGGGCCGCTGGCCCCGACCCACAAGATGTTCTCCATCCCTGGCAAGAACCTCTGGTTCCGGCTTCTCAAGCCGACACCCTCTGAACAGCGGAAGGCGGTGAGTGAGGGGGCAGGTCCTCCTGGGCCCGGGCCGTTCGCCTCCTGCTCACACAGCTGCTACCCCAATAAGGACTTCGCCAAGCAGATTCTCCTTCCGACCGTCTGATTTTGATCCTCCCCGCCAGCTGCAGACCGGGGCAAGGCACCGCGTTCCAGCCTACCGCCCCCTCGCTCGGGCCCAGAGGTGCCTGCTCTGTGCTGGACGTGGGAGGCCTGCGCACAGCTCTGCGGCCCTCCCTCGCGTCCTTGCTCCCCACTTCCACGGGGAATGCCCCCCGCTCGGATCAGTGTGGCAGCCTCCGCCCTTGCCTCCCACCTCCTGCCCACCTGGTGACAGACCCTCGCCGTGCACAGGGGCCCTCCCCACCTGCCTCATCCTCCTCCCTGGCCCGGGGCCTGCCCACAACTGCCACTCGCTAAAATTCTACCAAGTGATGAATGGCGCCTCACACCTGTTAGGGTGGCTACTAGCGAATAACAAATTCTGGCGAGGATGTGGAGAAATTCTTCTCTTTTTCTTTCTTTCTGCTCAGCTCTCCAAGGCCGGCTTCCCCACCGCACACGGGGAGTCTGCAGCACGACCGAGGTGTCGTCACGCACGGACGTGGAGGAATCTAAACCCTGTGCGCTACTGGTGGGAACGTAAGATGGGGCGGCCATCGTGGTCACAGCACGGCAGCCCCTCAGAAAGTTAAACGCAGAATCACGTACGATTCGGCAGTTCCACTTCCGGGCGTGTGCCCACAGGCAGGGAAAGCAGGGTCCCAAAGAGAGACCCGCACACCTGTGTTCACAGCAGCCTTATGGATAAGCAAAAGGCTGTGTATACACACAGTGGAATATTGTTCGTCCTTCAAAAGGACAGAAATGCTGACCCATGCTACAACATGGATGAATCTTAAGGACATGATGCTCAATGAAATAAGCTAGTTACAAAAGGAAGAATGCTGCGTGATTCCACTTACATGACATCCCCTGAGTAGTCAGAATCACAGAGACAGAAAGTAGAACGTGGGTGCCAGGGCCTGGGGGGAGGGGAGAATGGAGGGGTCGTGTTTAATGGGGACAGAGTTTCAGCTTTGCAAGACAAAGAGTTCTAGAGACGGATGGTGGAGACGGTGGTTGCACAACAATGTGAGTGTATTAATGTCACTGAACTGTACACTTAAAAATGGCCGGGATGGTAAACTTTACATTGTGTGTACTTCACCACAGTTAAAAATAAAGTTAAAAAGCAATGAATGGGACAGAGAAGGTTATGCTATGAGAAGTTGACTGGACATGGTGGCTCACACCTGTAATCCCAGGACTTTGGGAGGCTGAGGCAGGAAGATCGCTTGAGGCCAGGAGTTCAAGACCAGCCTGAGCAAGAGTGAGACCCTGTCTCTACAAAAAAAATAGAAAAATTAGCCGGGCATGGTGGTGCATGCCTGTAGTCCCAGCTACTGGGAGGCTGAGGCAGGAGGATCACTTGAGCCCAGGAGTCTGAGGTTGCTGTGAGCTGTGGTGATGCCACAGTACTCTAGCCTGGACCAGAGAGCGAGACTCTGTCTAAAAAAAAGTCACCATGCAGCCATATTCCCTATCGTCCCCCGCCCCCCACTCCACTCCCCCGAGCATACAGGAGCACGACCACAGGGAAAACTGACAGACTCTCAAAAGCAGTCTGAGCTTTTGGCATGACTCTCACAGATCTGGAAGACTAAAATAAATAAGGATACAGAGGACGACATGTTATGACTTAATATGCTGACTGGAATCAACAGATAAAAATTCCACACTCTTCCCATGGGTTTATGGGACATTTACAAGAGGAAAAATGTGTTCGACCAGGGATGAACCCACAATACATGCTAAGTACGGTCATGGTCCGTGATCTGTTCCCTGAACACTGTGCAATAAAACCAGCGATGAGCATTGGGGAAGAAACCAAAAAGCCCGAGTCACTGGGATTTATAAAACCTTACCTCCTAAAAATTCATATGTAAAAGAGGAAATAGAAACCGCAAACACGGAAAATCCAGAACACATCAACAACGGGCATGAGACAGACAAACACTCAGGGGATGTAGCCAAGATGCCAAGCAGAGGACTGACAAGCACGTTTCATTCCTAAACAAGAAAGAACAAAAACGAACGGGTTAGGCATTCAAGGAAAAAAGCAGAGTAAGTCAACTCAGGGACTGGGCTTTTGGTGGTGGGGAGGAGGGACCAGTAACAGAGATTAGTCACTGTCTGTTCTGATCAAGAAATAACATGAAAACAGCAATTCACAAAAAGGGCAACTGCCCGAGAATGCAGAGAGCTAGAGAAATAAGATAATTGTGTATATAATGGCATGTTGGATAAACTGGACATGTTGGTAGGAAAATATACAATAACATCCTCGCTATAAGACAAAGAAAACCCAAGTGGACCAATAACTACGCAAGATACTGAAAAGGTTGCCAGTTATCCTCACTGCCAAGAAGGGCCTGGCCCGAATGGCTTTGCGGGCAGAAAGGAAGACCCTTTAGAGCTCAGCGGAACTGCTCATTCTGAGCAGCTGACCGTCCCCGCACAGAGGGAAAGAACAAACATCCACACATTTCTCTTGGGAAGAAAACTCAATACGGAAATAAAACCCACAAAAGAAAGTGCAGAGCAGTCTCACTTAGGAATAACGAAGCAAAACTCAAAGTAAACGCTCATCAGTAGACGAGGCTGCCCAGGGACGTAAGGAGCAGCTCGTTTATTCCGGAAACTCAGGACGAGCCCCAGCGCCTGCCCTTCTCCACCAGGGCCAGCACTGGCCAGCCACGGGGACGCAAAACTAGGCAAGTTGCTGTATGTGATATTGGATGGTTCTTCCTTAACACGACAAAAGCGTACTTCACACATGGGAAGGAGATGCATTCCCCACCCCTCTCCTACCCCAGCCCCGCAAAGACTAAAGAGGCATCTGGCCCCAAAGGGGAAAGACGGAAGGCTGAAGGCATTACAGTTGGCCCTTGACCCACAGGGCTGGAACTGCGCGGGTCCACTTATACTTGGATTCTCTTCCACCTCTGCCACCCCTGAGACAAGACCAACCCCTCCTCTTCCTCCTCAGCCCACTCAACATGAAGACGAGGATGAAGATTCTTTATGCTGATCCACTCCCACTTAATGAATGACATATTTGCTCTTCCTTACGATTTTCTTCATAACATTTTTTCTCTAGCTTACTTTATTGTATGAATACAGTATATGATACACGTAACATACAAAATATGTGTTAGTCCACTGCTTATGTTATTGGTGAGGATTCCGGTCAACAGTAGGCTACTAGCAGTTAAGTTTTGGGGGAGTCGAAAGCTATACAGGGCCTTTTGACTATGGGGCTTAGGTCCCCTAGCCCCCGTGTTGTTCAAGGGCCAGCTGTACTGCCACGTGTCTGCAGCTAAGGGGCAGTTGCTGTCACTCCCCTACTCAGCAGTGAGCTGCTCTCCACCACAGCAAGACTGGAAAACAAAGCAAAATAGTGTTTCAGCACTGTGGGGAGGAGAACCCCCCGGTTACAGATGATCTAATGACCTGTCTGAAGAAGCCAAGGGCGAGAAACTCTAAAACAAGAAACAAGCACTGCCAGTAACAAAAAGAGCACAGGAAGATGACAGTCAAAACCAAACACGGAGAGGGGCTTTTCCTACAGTCCAGCAATGACCAGCTAAAAATCAAACTGAGGCTAAATATCCCACTCACAGTAGCAGCCAAAACCCACCGGATTCCCAGACACCGAGCGAGTGATCTGCAGGAGGAGCGAAATTCCCGAGGAAGGGCCTGGATGAAGACGTGGGGGTGGAGGAACAGACTGCTGTTTCTGGAGCAGGTGGTCTTTATCGAATCTTCCCCGACCAATTAATAAATTCAGAGCAATTACCATTAAAAAATCCCAAAAGATATTTAGCAAATGATTTATAAAATGCTAGAAAGTCAGGATAAATCCCGAATGAATCAAAGGTTTGCTCATTTCAAAGCGAAAGGCGGCAGAGGAAACCCCAACGGACAGGCTCTCTGGTTTTACCTCCACCAGGTCGCATTCCTGCCGCTGCTTTCACGCATGACCCTGCTGCCTGCCAGCAACCCCCAGCCCCGCCAGCCAAGTCAAGGCGCTCACTGGCGCCTGGGGCTGGTCTCTTTCCTTGTCCTCCCTGGCCTCCCGCCGAGAGCCCAGGCCAGTCTCCATCCACTCTCA
>RJWJ010040887.1:0-12500 GCA_004363605.1 Indri indri
TTTAACTGATTTTTATATCAGGCGATATAATTCCACCAGTCCATTTACTTTCAAACTTTTGTTCATCGCACCTTTTTTTCTCATCATACATTTGTTTTGGTCCCTTAAACAGATCTTTAATTTTTGTTCAGAGTACATGTCTTCATTTCTGAGCTTAATTGTTTGAAAATCTCAGTAACAATTGGATTGGTTGTAATCATACTGGAAGCCAGGCGCTGAACAAACATTTTAAGTGGACTCAAGGGTATAAGGAGAATAGGGGTAGGTATGAATAATTATCTCAATAGATAAAAACTGAGGTGGAAAAGTGGAAACTCCAAAGGCCATATCTTCACTATACATTTTCTGCCTATCCTTGGGCTTCCCTGGCCCCTCTGATGCTGTAGGGGTGGCCGGGAGGAGGCTTTACCAGAGAGCCAGCAGCTACCCAGTGGATGGGCAGACACAAAATGCCAGTGTTGCTCTTCCTTGCGTTTCCACCTTCCCAATTGCCTCATTTTACATGTGAGAAGAAAACTGAAGCAAAGAGAGTGTAAGCACCTTGTCTACTGAAGGAGCTCAGGAAATTTCCCTCAATTTGACTAATACCTGATGACTTAAACATAGCGTTCTTGAGTCATATGTGTATAACTTTTTATCTCTTACACTAACATTTTGAAGTTATCACACAATTTTTGTCAATTAAATATGTATCTCATGACAATTCTGGTTTCTTTGAACTTACTCTTCCTATGTCTTGTGATACTGCTTTTACTTTTTCTTTCAATTTTTGATACTATTTCTGAACTACCATCTCTTCATCTAATTGACATGATAATTAGTACAAATACATGTAGCTTTCACTTAATATTCATGTAGTCATTGGCAGGTGCCACAATAACCTTGTTGAGGCAGGGCTTATCATCCCTTACTTAATGATAAAAAAATTAAGCACCTAGAGGTTAATTACCTTCTCTAATTTTCTACTATTGAATGACAAATTTGACATTCAGAACCAAATCTGTCTGCTATCACTGCCTGCTGTTTTTCCTTTGAACTAAGTGCAAGATCCTAACTGTTGCATTGATTACAGCAGAATCTAAGCAACAGAGTTATAGGGAATATAAAATATAAAATAAAAGTTCAAACTAAAAATATTTAAGGACTCAAAAGGTATGCCTTTGGTTGAAAATATATTTCATATCAATACCACTCAATATTTCTCTAGCATAATGATATCAATAAAACACATAAATAGAAATTAGAAATAATCTAGTCTACTCCATAACTTTCAGACCAGGAAGCTAGATAAAATAACTAATCAAACTATTTATCTTTAAGTAATGACAAATTGGTAGCACATTCCATATCCAAAATTCCTTACAGCAAAGTGTTGCTTTTTATTTATTCTTTTCTTTCTCAGTTTGCCACCTGTTACAGACTGTATATAAGAAATAAACCAATTTACATACAGCATAGTGACTTTTGTTAATGACAATATATTGTATTCTTGAAAAATGTTAAGAGAGTGTAAGTGTTCTTTCCAGAAAAATGATGACTATGTAAGACATATGCTAATTAGCTAGATTTAACCATTTCACAATGTACACATGCTTCAAAACATCATGTTCTGCACAATAAATACATATAATTTTATCTGTCAACTTAAAAAATAAATAAACTCGAAATAAAGAGAAATAATTCACTTTCAAACCTGTACATTGTGCCAACTTTTTTTTTAAACAGTAGGAATTATGTCATTTCTATTCAAAATAATTTTTGAGATAGTGTCGTCTTTTTTTTTAGTACAGCTATAAACATATTCAGTTTGTAACAGTTAATGAAAAATAAATTTAACAAAGTATCTTCATTAACACTTTATTTTTGTTAAGAACAGAGTCTAAAGCCTTATAAATGCATAAAAATAAAAAAATGGGTAATTTATCCACCTATATTCATATTCTTGATACACTTGAATGGGCAGATATATTTGAATGACCCAAAATGTATTTTTCAATTTGCTTGCTGCAAAATATTGCTGGATTTCTAATTGAATTACCTATTGTTTTTTAAAAATTTAATAAGTGTGGCCGAGCGCTGTGGCTCGCACTTGTAATCCTAGCACTTTGGGAGGCTGAAGCAGGAGGATAGCTTGAGATCAAGAGTTCCAGACCAGCCTGAGCAACATAGTGAGACCCTGTCTCAACAAAAAACAGAAAACATAGCTGGGCATGGTGTGCACACCTGTGTCTTAGCTACTTAGGAGGCTGAGGCAGGAGGATTGCTTAAACCCAAGAATTGGAGGTTTCAGTGAGCTATCATGGTGCCACTGCACTCTAGTACAAGCAACAGAGTGAGACCCTGTCTCAAAAAAATAATAAGTGAGACATAAAAAAAGTAGTTGGAATCAATATGATTAATTTTCCTCTAAGATAAATATCGCCTTTTAAAAATTAACATGGTAGGATGGAATTAATATGCATTTCAAGGTGAAAGTGTAGGAAATAAGATTTTACTAACAATCAAAGAAAGAAGTGGTCTCTTAGAGTAAGTTAAAATCATGTTTCTTCTAAAAAATCAGTGATTACTGTTAATATTTACATTGGAATTTTCCTTAAGCTTTTTACTTTATCCGCTAACATTTTTTGACATTCCTTTATACTCTCTGACTTCAGGAAATGTAACCATAAGTCCAGAGAATTGTTTAAAATAATTCTCTATTTTATGTACTTCTCCATATTTCAAAGGATGTATTCAAAGTATATGCTAATAGACATCTTTGAAAGGAAACAGATTCATGGTAAGATATTTAAAATATCTAATTTCTCCTGGAAAAGAAAACAAGCCTTTTACTAAATCACTGCAGTTGAAGTAGTTTTTTAAAGTTTTTTCCAAACTTTAAAATACGTTTGATAGATAAAGTACTTATTAACTTGTCAAACCTATAATCACTCGACTTTTCAAGTGTACCCTTACAGTATTCATGGAGATATGTGGCACAAGTGTCCCAGATGGGGGAACAACACGTGGAAATCCTGGCAAGACTTTAAGTGGAAGGTACCTGGTGTACTCGCAGCCCACTAAGAAAGGGGCAGAACAGTGGGAGCTGTGATCAGACTGGAGAGCAGATATTCAAGCCACTGCAGGGTCTTATATTCTACATAAAGACATTGCAGTATCTTTGAGTGCAGATGGGAAATATCGAACAGTTTGAACCAAGCTGTGATATGATCTGAATCACATTTTAATAAGAGTACACTGCCTGTTATTCACTGAAAAATAAAAAAGACAAACCATTCCAGATCAGTAAGAAACGTGTCCCTTAAAGAGTGAAACTGAAAAGCTAAAATATTGCTTATACATTGCAATGATATTCTTAAATTCTGAAGATAAATTTAATCTTTAAAAGATTTTTCAGCACCTGACCTGGTAAACATACATCATCCATGTTACCAAATTCTTCCTTCTTATCCCCAACTCAAACCTCTGCTAATTCTACTTTCATTATGACAAATCAGGTAAGAATAAGGAAATAAATAAACAAAAGCAAATTCTAGTAAACTTGTTTGCTAGTTTTTCTGACAAGGAATTGTGGATAAGCATTAATTTGAAACTAAAAAGAAAATACTAAATATATTCGTTATCTTTTTCATTCTGCTGCTTGACGAATCTGAGCAATTTGATGAATGTGAAGACTTCATCACGCTGGGTCAATGAATATTTTAATATATAAGATGATTTATAATTGTAGGTGTGGACATTTTGCCTTTCTAGTTACTTACCAATATTGTATCTTATTTTGAGTTGGCAAGAATGGATTGTGAATGGGGTCCTGGGACACTCATCCATAAATTACTGCATGTAATTGTGAAAACCATTCACAGTAGCAAACCTCTAATCCAAGTGCCACTTAAGTGCCTATTTCTGCCTTGCTTCTTAGTTATCTACTATTCTTAAATTTCTGGCTATTTTTTTACATAAAGATATTTATCTACCTGTAGGTTTCTTTTTTCTAAAACCCACAGTCAGTGCTTGCAAGTGGCATATCAAGTTATTCTTCTAAACGAAGACAATTTATTTCCAAAAGATACTAGCTGATAGAAATAAATGTCATCCTCTTACATACACAAGACTAGAACAAAATACAGTAAAATATTTAATGGAAATAAAAATAATCATAAAATCTTATTGCTCAACATCTCTAATAATCAGAAAAATGTAAATCAAAACCACAATGAGATATCACTTATCTCCAGTGAGAATGGACTTTACCAAAAAGTCCCAAAACAATAAATGTTGGCGTGGATGTGGAGAGACAGGAACACTCATACAGTGCTGGTGGGACTGCAAACAAGGACAACCTCTGTGGAAAGTAATATGGAGATACCTCAAAAAGCTACAAGTAGAACTACCGTTTGATCCAGCAATCCCATTACTGGGTATCTACCCAAAGGAAAAAAAAAGACATTCTATAAAAAAGACATCTGCACTAGAATGTTTATAGCAGTAAAATTCACAATGGCAAATATGTGGAAACAACTCAAGTTGTTTTCCACATGAGTGGATTAATAAAAATAGTATGTGTATACTGTAGAGTTCTACTCAGCCACAAAAACAATGGTGATCTAGCACCTCTTCTATTATCCTAGACAGGGCTGGAACCCATTCTACTAAGTGAAGTATCACAAGAATGAAAAAACAAGCACCACATGTACTCACCATCGAATTGATATTAACTGATCAACATTTAAGTGCACATATAGTAATAACATTTACTAGGTGTTGGGCAGATGGGAGGGGGGAGGAGGGGATGGGTATATACACACCTAATGGGTGTGGTGCGCACGATCTGGGGGATGGACACACTTGAAGCTCTGACTTGGGAGGGGCAAAGGCAATATATGCAACCTAAACACTTGTACCCCATAATATGCTGAATTAAAAAATCAAAATAAAAATCTTATTGCACAGTCTGAAATATTATACAATTAGAGGAAATGGTTAATAATACTGCATTTATAAAGTGGATGTTGTACATAGCAAAGTTCTGTTCTGATTTATCACTGCTAAAGAGAAAATGTGATATTATTGAACTATATGGCTTAAAGGAATTTCAGCAAACATCAGCAAGTATCCCTGAGTGTCCTGAAAAAATCTATACATTCTTAAAGAAATTGTGTAGAATGTAATCTCAAGACTGGTTAGAAGAAGGATTTCTCAACCTCAGCACTGTTAACATTCTGGACTAAATAACTCTTTGTTATGGGGAATCTGTCCTGTGCATTGTAGGATGGTTAGCAACATCACTGGCCTCCACCCACCAGATTCGAATAGCTTCCCCAGCTCCCTTCTCACTCTCCAGACCTTGTTAAATGGACCCTGTGTAATGCGCGAAATTACTCTTGGCTGATAACCAATGATTTGGAAAAACTGTTTCAGCAAGGCATGGTTTTGACAAGTTATTTTGTCCTATTTTATCTTTCTTTTCATGATCTAAATAAAATTTTCATTAGCCTTTTAAAAAAATTTATTATGTGCATTGAACTCACTTATAGGTTGTAAAATAGATTATTATATTATGAATAAGGTTTTTTAAATGATATTAAATATAACATGAAAAAACCTCTATTCTTTAACTTGGCTAAATAGGTAAAATTGAGAGCTCTTTCATGAAGAGCCTGATGTATTCAGAAGTATAGATAAATTTGAAGAAGCCAAGTTCAAAGAAAAAATTTAAAAGTAGAATGAAGTTCAAGATGTAAGAAGTAAACTTACCATGAAGTTCCAATTTTATGTAAATATGGTAATGGCGTTTTCCTTCTTCTACAACTAAAGTTTGAAAAGAAAAGTAAACTCGATGGAAATGCTTGAGATAGAATGGGATATAAAAAAAACTCAACATAAAAATGGTTAATAAAATGCATGAAAATCTCATCAAAACAAGTAGATACTTTTCTGAGAGTTATGATATCTGATTATTGTCCTTTGCTCTGCAAACCTATCTTCAGAGCAATTACATAAAATGTTATAATGATTATATATATTTCCTGTCTGTAAATAATAACTGTATCTCTAATTTTCTATTATATGTACAAGAACATATACAAATATTTTTATAAATTCTTATTCTGTTGCTGGCATGAAAACAGAAATATTTTGCTCTCGGGAATTCCTGGTTCAATTTCTATCCTATGAAAATAAGGAGAAAATATTAATAATAGTAATTGCATAGCAAAGAAAATGTTTATCTGTATATGCTCCAATTGCCTCATCTGCCAAATGAAGATATTTCTTTTAAAATAAAAGTTCATGGGAATGCATTTTTATAGTTAATATTATTTTTTTAAACTAACAATATTTTGCAGGTATCAAAACTTGAGATACATTAACTTGTTCCTATAACTTGAATATTGTCTTATTCAAGCATTTTTATGTTAATAAAACATTATTATAAACTTGTGTATGGATCCAAGAAGTTCATCAAATATTCTTTTTCCCTGTTTGTACCCTTCCAAGCTCTCTTATGTTTGTGACACTTTGTAAATGTCACGTGAGGGCATGTTGTTATTATTGGAGCTAACTTAGTTGAGAAGGATAACCAATTGCCCTGATTCAATTAATTGTAGTTGCTTATCATACTAGCCATTTAGTTCATATCTGAGAAGTACCTCTAAAACAATATTTTTGTGTGCAATATTTATTGATGTGTCTTTCAAATATAAGCATTTTTAAAACAACGAAAAGGTCAAGTTAATTGAGGACTATTTTATGATATGCACAGGCTTTTTGTTGGTACCCCTCAATATTTTATTATTTTTGTTTCATTTACTTCATTCTCTCATCTCACAATTACTATAACTCAGTAATTCATATTTTAATGTTAATTTATTTTGAAATCAAGATATGATTTTAAGTTATTACTGTGGAAAGAGACTAATCAAATCTTACACGTAGAATGTATTTATCTTCTTTTAGCAAGCTGTTTATCCTTTAGTATTGTTGGCAGTCTTGTCTAAACTATCTCTGGCTTCCTTACATTTAATAAATAATTAAGAGTTTCAACCTAAACACAATATACCATGTGCAGCCTCATTAGTCTTTTGGAATTTATGCATTTATTTCTTTTTTCTAGAAACCATATATAATGACACTAGCCATTTCTTGTACCATTTTACTATGTTTTAACTTCTCTTTTAACTTGGAACACTCCCTAAACATCTTAACAGCATCCTGTATAGACCACCAACTTATCAATGATAGATGGTTTCTCAGACTAACATGAAACTTGTAGTGATATTTACTTTTACCTGAAGAATTTCTAAATCCACTTAGGCTAGCAATACTTAATACTACCTTCTGGTTAACTGTGGTTACATAAGAGTGGCAAAAATGGAGAAGTGAACACATTTGGAAATGCCTTTTAGTTTTATTCGTTAAGACATTCAGCAAGAAATTTTAGTAATATTTTGCTAATACTGTCTTTTTCCACTATGCATTATTACCGTATTGTTACTCTTCCAAAGTTTTATACTCTTTTTTTAATCATCTCAGTATCCCATTTTGAACAGAGGAATAGTGGAACAAGATTAAAGCTTTTTTGGATTAAGGCACTAGCTACCAGACTATTGAAAGGAAATTGTATGAAAACAAAGGCGATAGTGTTGAAAAGGGGCCCTTTCTGGAAAGAGGGAAGTGTATTAGAACAAATAAGGCATCCTTTGAATATTAATTGTGAAAAGAAGGAAACAGTTGTAAAATTCAAGGGTCATAAAGAAACAAATGTCACTGAGGCAGAAGACACAGCAACCCCTCCCCAATAGAAATGAAAATACCATCTACTAAAGACACTGAAATCTAAAAGAAAGAAACCTAATAAGTCAACAAAATTTGGGGATAAACACTTGTGATTAGAGGTCCAGAAAGCTGAAATTCCATTTCTTACCTATCAGGTAGGCAAAAATACAAAACACGTCAAAACACTCACTTAGTGGGTGTATAAGGATTCCTCACCCATAGCAGATGCTAAGTATACATGTGTTGGTTGAATAAATCTTAAATATTTATTGAGTATTTCTTGACCTGCTTGTCAGAAAGAATGTGAGGTCATGGGATATAATAACATCAAGTAAAATAGATCTGGGCCCTGCTTTTGTGAAATTCAATCTTTAGCTGACAGCAGAAAAGTTAGAGAAATTGGATATAGCATCCTCTATGTGGTAAGTATATATTTTCTCTAGGACTGTGAGGAAATCAGAAATTTAAGGTCATGGAAAAATGGTTCCCCATGATTATGGCCCAATAGCATAAAATAGTCAATCTCATATAACAATCATTTAGTGCTTTGGACAAAAGAAATGATAGAAAGAGTTGTTTGTTTCTCCATTCATGTTTCTCCACTCTGGCCCCAAAGGCCTGTACAGTATCTATTAGGATAGATGTACTTGGAAATGTATAGAATGCTTGTAAGTCCTTTTAAATAGAAGATTGTGAAGGAAATCTGACAATACTCGCTTGCATCTTGCTTCAAGTTAAAGCATTCATACGGGGCTCATGGTATCACTGAAATGTGAAGGAACTGGTATATGACAAGTGCTGCAGTCATACCTCATGGCCAGGCCTTGGTCCCTTTATAATTTGTCTCCCTCCCATTCCTGTGAGTGATACCTACTCCCAGTTATCCACCCTTATGGGATGTTATATTCAACTACTAAGTATTATTTATTAAATTGCCTGTGCTTCCACAGTTAGTTTATTATCCCTAGGAATTAAAATATTTAAACAAGCAAGGCCTGCATAACCTGTAATAAATACTAATTTCTATAGTCTTATTAAAATACTTTAGCATATAAATATCAATATTTTGCCTCTTTTCATAATATACAATAAAATAATCACCAATATATTTAGAAATATCCTTATAAAATTAAACTCAAACTAGCCAGACTATAGTGATAAGTAATCAGACGCAGCATTTCTTTCTATTGAGGGTCTCTTTTTAGTTAGGACACATTAAGCAACTATTGATCAGCTATTATTTAGAGTTCCTGTAATTTTAGGTTCTTCTCATCTGCAAAAACTATTTGTAAAATATGAGTTGCAATCACTGAACTAGATGTGGAAGATCACTTTGGTCTCTAGTGTTTGAAAAAACATAAAACTAATTCCAAATCCCTAATAAGCTGGTTCAGTAGGGAAATTTATCTGGTTTACGGGGAAAATTCATTTCAGTCATCCATTTAGCTTCTTAAAAATCATACCACATTTCAGATTCCTACAGAACTCCTGGGGTTCTCAATCTACCAAAGCTCCAGAGAAGCTCCTGTATTTCTCTCTACTCATAGAATGATAATTGCTCTCTCTCAAGATAATGGTGAATTTGCAGCCTCTGTGATCTTCTTGAGAGAATAGAAACCTGCTTGGTGACCAGGCTCCCTGGGCAACAAAGAGTATATTCCCTTTTAAGATATACCACCGGCCAGGGGGAATTGCCAGTATGATGTGTGGCTAAAAATCTCACGAAAATCTGCAATAAAATGTAATTGGCTGAAAGACAATTTACCAAGTAGCATGATTATTAAATTTAAAAATTTATCTGTTTACAAAATACATCTTTGTAAGTATTTTTAAAGATTACAACAAATTGTATAGAATGAAATGACATTAGTAACTTCTGAGTTTTCCTTCTGAATTGCAGTTGATCTGTTCAGAGTTTCAGTTTAGTTTAATTTAATTTAATTTAATTTTTTTTTTTTTTTTTTTTTTGAGACAGAGTCTCACTCTGCTGCCCTGGCTAGAGTGAGTGCCATGGCATTAGTCCAGCTCACAGCAACCTCAAACTCCTGGACTCAAGCGATCCTACTGCCTCAGCCTCCTGAGTAGCTGGGACTACAGGCATGCGCCACCATGCCCAGCTAATTTTTTCTATATATTTTTAGTTGTCCAGATAATTTCTTTCTATTTTTTTTAGTAGAGACGGGGTCTCGCTCTTGCTCAGGCTGGTGTCGAACTCCTGAGCTCAAACAATCCGCCCGCCTCAGCCTCCCAGAGTGCTAGAATTACAGGCGTGCGCCACCGCGCCTGGCCTAGTTTAATTTTAATTATAATTTCTTTTTTATTTGCCCACACCAATTCCAATGTGGACAAGAATAGTACAATTTGTGTTTTTCTAGACTTTGACCTTATGGCGTTTGGGAATGCATTTCTTGTGTGTTTTGATTTTTAAGTGTTTACAAAGGTTGAAAGTCAATGATTTATAAATCATGAAATGCTCTTAATTTCAACACATATTCAATCGTAACCCGTAAATATAACAGACTTGATCAGACGTATATTTTTGTATGTTGAAAAAAATGAGATGCACAGTGTTCGAAATGTGAACATGCGCACACTGGCCTACAACTCAGCTATCCCTCAAAACCATAGCTAATTAGCTAAATCGAAGGCCTGATATTTAAATCACATTAAAATTAAAGCTGAACTGAACTAAAACTTCAAAAATATCCAAAGACTGTTTAAATCATATCATGCAGTACAATTTGCTAAAAAAACTTTGTAAATATTTAACAAGAACATGTTTTTGATAATATGTAACTTGGCAAGCATAATGAGTTATTCTATGTGAATTAATTCGCAGTGAAATGCTTTCCAAAGGATAAGTCATTTCTCTAATGGGACACCTAGTAAACTTTCATAAACAAGCTTGGGTTTTCACACTTACACAGAAATGAGATTTGTTTTGAATATTTTCCCCTACATGTTTTGCAAAAGCCTCTTAGGCAGGGACATATAAAAGACCTGATTATTCCTTTTGTATAAAAGATAAATGGAAAATATCTATTAAACATGGAAAACAAATATAAATTAACATTTCATTGTTATTTTCCTACTTCAGAACATAATGAAATTACAGATAATGCATTTGTAACAAGTTATACATACCATGGTAATTGTTTTCCTATCAAATGATTGATACTCTGTCCCTGTACTTGCACTGTAAAATTGTTTAAAATGCTTTGGGGATAAAGAAATTGGTGTGTAAAAAAGATTTCATTAGCCAATTACCCATTCTATAAAATTATTTCTGTAAAAGAGTTGAAGTATATTTATATTCTTTCAGTAATTAATTGTTTCTAAAATATATCTGTTATCTATGTTTAGTTAAATGTTATATATACTCTCCTTGCCAAAAGCCAAAAAGTTTAGGAAAATGACATTTGAGAGTATGATGAAAGCCTTAATTAAACATGCATTTTAAATTACACTTGTGGCTTGCTTCCTCTGCTATTGAAACCATTTAGAGAAGAGGGTGAACTCACCACTTCCATATTTTTCAAACAAATTTATTAGGACCATTGAAAGAATAATTCTGGCTTCTCTCAGATTACAATACACTTTTAACCCAAATCCAATAAATCATTAATACTTTCAACTTTATTTGCAATCTTAATTTAAGCACAATTTAAACATCACCAGTAAGGTTGCTCTATAGCCTTAGAGCACACTTAGCAAGAATGTAAATTTACTGCTCAATATCATTGCTAATGTTTTTTTTTTTCTCTACTGTTCTTTTCTTCATGCATTTGTTATGCATTTTATAAATGAACTGCTGCAAAAACTGTCATTGAAGTAGTCCCTGAATGTGCTGAGGTGATCTCAGTTTAACTTGCACCTATTTTGCCTGCTGCTTCAGACTTCATTGTGCTTTCTGCTCCAGTTCTTGGTTCTGTCGCAGTAGTTGCTGACACCACCGTTGATGTGCAACAAGCATTACTGCATTCTCAATGCTTTTGTTATTTGTCTTCTCTGTAGATTTCCAGGAAATGTTCTTATAAAAGCTGAGCATAACTCTTCTTTGGCTGGTTTAAGGTTTTATCTGAGAAATTGTCTACATTTATTCTTGTTTGGACAACAAACTTTAGAAAGGGAACCCATGCATTGAATAAGAGGTTGAATAAAATAGCCTTAAAGATCTCTTCCAGTTGAGAACTTCTCTAATTGTGATTAATCACTA
The DNA here is from genome assembly GCA_004363605.1 of Indri indri. NCBI lineage: Eukaryota > Metazoa > Chordata > Mammalia > Primates > Indriidae > Indri > Indri indri. The sequence continues at coordinate 11,990 of RJWJ010040887.1, forward strand.
TCTGCTAGGACTTATTTTTCTGTTTTATATCAAAGGGGAATGGGTAGGAAAGATTTTCTTTTGTTAAAATTACAACATATGAAGTATTTTCTGTTATCTGTAGTATATTTTTCAAAATATTTTAAACAATGTTACATCATTTATATTTACTTATATCATTTATGTTTACTCTGAAACCAATTATATTATGCTTTACAAAAATATCCACCTTTCAAAGTACAAATCTTCATTGATATAAACACAGAAAGGATGATTATCCAGCCATGATAGAAACACTGTAAGAATAGATACAGAGTGCGATTTTATTAAAATGAACAGATATGTAATAACATTTGCAGCATCAGTTTCAAACTTAGAAAGTGAAAATCCCTACCAGTGATGTGATACTCCTGGAATTATGTATAATATTTGTTAAATCAATAAAATGTCAAATCAGTTTTCTTGGAAAAAAAGATAATTAAATGTCTGATTAGGACAATGATAATAGTGATAGAGAGGGCATAGTAATACA
>RJWJ010040888.1:0-13766 GCA_004363605.1 Indri indri
TGGTACATTCTGTATATGTGATGGGACAGGGGTGATCATCAAACTATGGATAGTGGGTACCTTTTGACTCAAAATAAGAGCAATACTATCTCCCTATTCATTCTTTCGCTCTCCCGTGTGGGCTTCTGGAACCGCCCCTCTTCACCACTGTAGAGTGCGGCCCTATCAAATCCCCTCTGTCTTCTCCAGGCTTAGCAGCCCCTGATATGACAACCGTTCTCCACGTGACCTGTTTCCTCACCCTTCAATGCTCTGATCACTCACACTTTATAGGATGTGGTTGGTCATATCTGCATGACCAAGCAAAATGGTCAGATGGATGAAGAGTAAGGTGAGGCTTTACCTTCTTTCCTCTGGGTGCTACATCCATTTTTACTATTTAAGGTCACACTAGCTTTTTGAAAATCCACATCACATACTTTTTCCTACCTAAGGAAAAATTTAAAATAATCATCTTTCAACCTAAAAGCTAAAACAGAAAACTATTTGTAATCCTTTCTCCATAAAAATATATTAAGAGTTAGTAATTATTGAAATTGGTAATAATATGAACAATAGCTACCATTTTATCACTGCTGGTTACCTCCCAGGCAGTGAGTTAGGCCCTTGCATATATTATTTCTAACAGGCGTGAGGCTTCTATCAAGTACATATCATTGTTCCCATTTACCGATTTGGAAACTGAAATTGAGAGGTTAAGTAATCTCACTCCAATTTGCACTACTGGAGAGTAGCATATCCAGGTTTCACACATGATCTTTGGTTCGAGAGCCCAAATTCTTAACTGCCTCATTCTCCATCCCCATTTAAAATCCAAATAGCCACCAGTTATTGAGTGCCTCCCACTATGTTCCAAGGGCTTTATGAATAAAATCTTAATTTCTCCTTACCACAGCCTAATAAAATGTGTGTTTTGTGCCTAGTTTTTAAAAAATGAAGTTAAGAGAAATTTGATATCATACTTTTCATCAGGACATTACAATTTCAAGTGATAGAAAACTTTAAAAAAAAATTGAGAATATTATGGGGTACAAACGTTTTGGATACATATACTGCCTTTTCTGCACTCCAAAACCTCGGTTTTAATGGTTTGTGTAAAGTCTAGCAGTGAAGCTGGCTTCAATCATGCCTGGACCCAAAGGACATAATCTCCCTCTCCGTCTCTTGGCTGCACTTTCTTCTCTGCTGGCTACCTTCACACACAGCCTTCCCTGCTGAGGTGGCAGAATGGCTTCTAGCGGCTGCAGGCTCACATCTTTTCTGTCTACCAGTCCTTAGTAGACCAGCCATGCCTCTTTCCCTGTAGTTCCTACACATTTCTGGAATCAAGTATCATTCTCTTTGTTTGGCTTGGCCTGAAATACATGCTCCCCTTGGGGCAGGAAAGTGGGGTCAGTGCCACTCAAACCCCATGGAGAGAAGAGGAGATGTGGTACGTTGAACCTTCCCCCAAAAGAAAGGGGGATGACTGCTGGCTAAGCAAAACAAAATAAAATAACGTCTGTCCATTTTATGTGCCTCCAGCCCAGTAGCAGTAAGTGGCATAGTCAGAATTTAAATCCAGTTTTATAAGGCTCCAAAATGGTTTCTCTTACCCCTTACATTGATTTTCTTCTTCATATAATTATCTTTAAAAATCCATTGTGAGATAATTTCTCAAGTTCTTGTATTTCTATGAAAAAGTATACCAATTTGTTAAGGAAATGATGTTTAAAAGCATCTGCATACTTGTGAGTAATCTCGTAACAAAAATAGCAAGTCTATCAATGTACAGGAGAATATTATTTCTAGAAGCTAGAAACTCTAAAATTTAGATAAGAAAATGGGATGACTTAGTGTCTAATTATGTAGCATATTTTTGCATTAAATAAACTATCCCTCTTCACATCTCTAAAATAAAGGATATTTAGCGTAGAATGAAATTTCTTCTCATCTTTTATTTTGAGGCTGCATTACTATTTTCTATCTTTCCCGCCAAATACAACTAGTTTTTATCAGCAATTCAGCAATCTTTATTTCATTATATTTGACCTCTGACTTAGAAGCCAGTACTCTCGCCTTGGGAGAAATTAAGAAGGAGAGCAGAAGCAGAAAGAAATCATGTAAAACAATGGGAAAAGTACAAGATTAGGAAATCAGAAAGCCAGGATCATGACCCCAATTTGACAATAGATCCCTGTGAATAAGGAATGGCAAATGAGGTTCTAAATTTCTGAGATGATCTCCAACAACCTTCTTATATAATCTCTTTAATGGCTATTTTCACAATGAGTGCAATAGAGTTTTTCAAATTAGCCAGTACAGCGAAACTCAGACAAAATGAATTGAGAATCTATGGCAAAGTACTGTGGTAGATAAAATGAAGGCTGCAAGATGACTCCTCAAGGCAATCTGTTGTCATTGCCTAAAATGCACTGATTGTTTAATATGTGCAGGACACTGTGCTAGAAGTTGGAGCTATAAAGATGCAAAAAAGAAAAAAAAAAAAGCCCTCAGAGGCTTATACTCTACCTGCAAAGATGTGGGCAAAGAGACAGATGAAGAAATACACAAGGCAGCATATATATGATATGGCAAGTAAACAGGATAAACAAGTATTTCAGGCATTCAACTTCTAACGAGTAATTCAGATTTTTAGAGACTGTTCACATATACTTCGTAACATGGGTGAATCTAATTACATCCATGAATATCACCATAGAGGTAAGTGTAGGAATTCAAGGTAGGGCCGCAAAGACTAGATTGATTTTTCATGGATTATATCCAAATCCGGAGTAGTCTAAATAAGGAAAGAAAGAGATTAGGAAACCCACCACAGACCAGAGAAATGATTATATCTTTCTGTGTTATAATGTCCAAAATAGGAGCCACCAGTTTGTATTAGTATATACTGTACATGAAGAACGCAGCTTGAATTTTCCAGATTTAATATGAAAAAGGAATGCAAAATATCTCATTAATAATTTTTATTTTGACTACATGTTGAAATGATAATATTTTGGATATATTGGGTTAAATAAAACATGATTAAAGGTACTTACTTTTTAATGTAGCTTCTAGGACATTTAAAATGATGAATATGGCTTATATCATATGGCTACTGGACAGTGCTGGGTGTTCTGCTTTGTAGCTGGGTAAATTATTTAATTGCTCTGAGATTGACTTTCATTATCTGTAAAATGGGAATGAAAGTAGTGCTGTTCTCACAAGTTTGTTCTAAGTGTTAAATTCAATGACATTTATTAAGTACTTAACAGTACCCAGCCCACAGTTAGGATTCAATAAATGGCAGCAGTATGATTAAGATACAGATATGGCATGTTGGTGCAGGGCCATGTATTTAATAGCTTGCCTGCTAGGTATGGAATTAGATTAGCACTTCTCTGGTGCTTATAAATTGGTACTAGCCTTGTGACCTTGGGCCAGTTATTTAACCTCTAAGTATCTCAGTCCCCACCTACATATGAATTGAGTTTATTAAGAGTCCCATCTCCCTTGTTGTTGGGACAATTCAATGAGATAATGCATGAAAGATAGAACCCTGTCTGGAGCAAAATAATGGAAAATGGTAGTTGTGTTGTTTCTGCCATTGCTAATATTCAGAAGATATTGGCATTTTATTTTATTTATATTTTTGTTTGTTTCGTTACTGCTATGAATTGAATTTCTGTGTCCCTTAAAATTCATATGTTGAAACCTTAATCCCAAATGTGATGGCATTTGGAGGTGGGGCCTTCGGGTAGTAATTAGGGTTGGGTTAGGTCGAAGGGTGGAGCTCCCATGATGGGATTAGTACCCTTATAAGGATTTGAAGGGACTAGAGCTTTTTCTCTCTACCATGTGAGGATATAGTAAGAGGATATTACAAACCAGGAAGAAGCACTCACAAAGAACCTGACCATGCTGGCACCTTGATCTTAAACTTTTAGTCTCTAGACCTATGAGAAATAAATGTTTGTTGTTTAAGCTACCCAGTCTATGGTATTCTGTTATAGCAACCCAAACGAAAAGACTTATTTGACTTTTAATACTTTTGGGTTTTTTTTCTCTAATATTTTTTCCCCTTTCCTTAATTTCAAAATATTAAGAGGGTACCAATGTTTTTGTTACATGGATAGCTTTTATAATGCTTACGTCAGGGCTATTAGTGTGCCCATCACCCGAATAGTGTTCATTGCTCCTATTAGGTAGGTTTTTACAACTGCCCTCCTCCCCGCATGACTTTTTAAATATTTTTTTATTGAGTTCAGTTTGGTTTTCTTTTTTCTGATATTCAATTTTAAATTTAGAGATTCTAAACCACCGTGATTTCTGAATTCATTTCTTCTAGACAATTCTCACACAGCTAAAAGCATGTGCTGGCCTTTAATAGTCATTACCCACCCACCTCAAACACCTTCTTATTTTACACTCAGACATTGTGGGTTTTATCTAACCTCACTAGGGGAGGAGGCAAATCATTTTTTTTTTTATTACTGCTGAATATTTAGCATCTAGCAAAATGCCACCAAGTGTTCACTAAAGTATTGAATAAATTTGATGAATGAATGAGAAACCAAATAGACATGCTTATTAGACTAATTATGAAAATAAAGTTTTAGGCCAGGCACAGTGGCTCATGTCTATAATCCAGCTCTTTGGGAAGCCGAGGCAGGAGGATGGTTTGAGGGCAGGAGCTCAAGACCAGCCTGGCTAAAATAGTGAGGACCAGCCCACCAAGTCTGTATGAAAAATACAATAATTAGGCAGGGGTAGTGGCATGCATCTGTAGTCCCAGCTACTTAGGAGGCTGAGGTGGGAGGATCACTTGAGCTCAGGAATTCGAGGCTGCAGTGATCAGGCCACTGCCTAGGTGACAGAGAGAGACCCTGTCTCTAAAAATCAATCAATCAATCAAACAAACAGAGCTCTGCGCATAGAGGTTCAGTACATAAAGCTCTTCTCTCAATAAAATCTTTGAGAATTTGTGAAGGTTTAAATTACTAACTGGGTTCTAGGCAAGTGAAGTTGCTGGATAAGTGAGGTTTTACTGTGGCTGATAATATTTGGAGGCATAAATAAAATTCCACTTAATTGACCTTTTATTTCATCTTCATTAAAATGGAAAAAAGTCTGCTCCAAGTCAGAGAAAGGATTAATAATGGTGTTCCCCATCAGTGGAACTGCCTTAACAGTTTTTAAAGCTAACAGCAGTTTTAGAAATTCTAGAATGTTATCTAGATTATTATAGCCTTACAGTTTATTAGTTTATTCCTACACTCACACCATACCCCAAAAAAGCTATGGTAGAATAGGCTCTGCTTTGAAGAAGGGAGTGCAAGATTTCCGGGACAATTGTGCTCAGGAATGCCATATGGACCACTGCACAATTTGTCCTCAATATTAATAAATGTCACAGGGCAATCAGCTCAATCTCTCATGAAAATGAGGGGGTTTTCTTCCTGAAAACTGAAAGCATTGCTGATTTCAGTAGTAGAGAAATTATGTGTATATGTATATTATATGGCAAACTACATGGTATGTAGTTAAAGAATAAAAAGAGATTCCCATTCCTTTCTAGTTCTGGGTGATACAATAACTTCCCACTCATTAAAATTTAATTGTTACAATTTACTACAAGCCTAGACATGCATCTAAAAAATATCAAACCACTGGTGAATAGATTACTAGGCAGAGTTTCTACTCTCATTTCTTTCTTTTCGGGGAAGCATAGGATTTAGTTTGTAGTATTTTCTCTTTAAATATAGGCAGTTATGAAATAATATTGAAAAGACTATTTAGCAGTTGGGATTTTTAAATAATAAAATAATAATAAACTCAGTTTATCTTTAGTCTTTGAAAACATATTAACATATAAAATATCACCAAATCAGAGTTAAAATGCTAATTCAGCATGGTAACTTAGATGGTCAGTACTTTTTCACCAATTGATATTCTCACGTTAAATGTATAAAAATAATTAGTGTCCCCTTCTTCTTACCATATTACCAGTATGACTGTTAGTCCTTGTTTACTTTTATTTTTTATAGCTGACCTTGGATTTACAAACTTCTTAAAATTTTTCATTCTTTGAGTTTTTTTTAAAAAGAAAGTATCATCTGAAAAATGTAATTCCAAAATTCTTGTAGAAAGTTTATATGTACACACATCCCCCCATATATACACACTTTATATACACAGATGTTAATGTTAGGAGAATTTAATATAAATCACAGAATTTAAGAACAAATATAAAATACTTTACACACTAGGCATTAGGAATTCAAGGAGAGTGCTTTTTCTGGTGTTTCTAAATCCTTTGTCTAACGAGTCTACCAACAGAGTCATTTATATACCGGGAATTAAATGGAAACTACTAAAGCAGCCCTGATAATCTCCACCTGCTGTCCTGTTATTAAAGAGCCTTGCAGTGCTGTGGGGTAGACAAACACACTCATCTCACCTATTTTATTGCTAGTATAAGCCCATGGGATGGTGACAGATTTGCGGTCATTTAAGAGGCTTTATTTAGGTATAAAATACCTAAGAAGGGTGAACTCTGAATCATTATAAACCAAATGAACAATAGAGAGGTGAAAAGTACCATGAGGCTTAACTGCTGAATTGTAAGAGGCCGTACAAATATTAGCATTTTCACAGTGCCAGGCGAATCCATCTGTAGGATACTGAAGCAGGAGCCCACAGTTAGGGAACTGCTCATTATTAACTGGGTCATGATTCAGGGCAGCACCCCCAGATGGCACCAGTACCAGCTTGTGCTGAAAGACCAGCTTCATTATCGCACTCCTATGAGCCCCCTCACCGCTCTCACCAAGGAATGGGGTATTTTCCATGATTTCTGGGCATGTCTGTCATCTGTTGCCCTTTTCAGACTTTATTTGCTTGTTAAGTTTAATCTAGATGTCCACTTAATCAGATTCTACCCGAATAGAGTGTTAGGGACAGAAATAAAAGAGCATTCATACTAATTCATTCACAGCTTGGCACAATTCATATTGTAAAGCTTTGGGAAGAATTTCCAGGCATGGCAAGTCATATCTTTCTACTTCTCTTAAAGTGCAAGAAAAATGCAGCTCCTCCTGAAGAACAGGGGCAAAAAGAAAATTTTGGTTGAGCCAGGATCTGCCCTTTTTTACAAGCAAGTTGGCCTTGATTCCCCTGGGTTGAAAGTGCTGATTAACAGAATCATTAACAAGACCGAGGCCTTGGCATATTTTTCAAACCCTAATGTTTGCCGAGGAAAGCAAGCAAACCCCTTCCTTACTAGGCTGTGAAATGGAGGCTGGCTTTGTGAAAATTTTCTTTTCCAGTTCAGGCAAATGGAGAGTGAAAACTATGAGAGAGATGAGAGGTGGCTTATGTCCCCATCACTGTTACCCTCCAAAAATCAGCAAGGCAGACCCCGTTGTGTTCAAACGTGGTTCCCTAACAAATTGGCTTGGATTCTGAGGACGTTGCTCTAACTCATTTCTACTTCTCTGTACAAGTCAAGGTGTGGAAATGCCCTGGGGCTATCCTATTTCATGGCTTCTCTGAATCCATAGGGAGCTTCTCTACTTCAAAATCAAATTTTCACAGTGATCTCTGGCGGAAGAAATCTTAGTAAGCTTTTATCCCACCCTCAATATGTTCCTTAAAAAACACTGTTTTGCTCTTCCTAGTGCTTCCATTTGTTATGGCGCTGGGTAATTTACAGCTGAAGACCATGTTTGCAGATTTTGAATATCATCATTCACATCCCCTATTTTGAAAATATGTTAAAAGTCAAATGTTTCTTTGAGGGCACTTTAAACTTTTTGAGGGTATTCATTTGATATTTAGTAACTGAGGCTTATCTCCTGTAGAAGCCTTTACGAGAAATCACTAATCTACCTTATCTAAGTATTTTTCTTTTTAATATAAAGGAAGAATGCTCTGGTGATATGCAGCATTCTCCTGAAAGGAATGTAATAAGGCAAGGGAAATAGGATAAAGTGCTCAAGAAGTCAGTCTCTGAGGTCTTCCAGGACAGAATTTAAATGTCTCTGCCATTTACCAGCTATGTGACCTTGGGCAAGCTCCTCAACCTTGGTGATGTTCTATTCTGTCTTCCATTAAATGGAAATATAAATAGTACCTACCTCCTAGGCCCCTGTGAGATTAAGTGATGCATTTAAAGCATTTATCACAATGCCTAGCACATAGTAAGAGCACAATGGTGGAATACAATGACAGTGGTGTCAACATTGATATTCTTGTGTACTTTGGTGGTTAAAAGTCTGATATGGGCACTACCTCTAAATTGCTTCTTTGTAGCATACAAAGAAAAATACACTCACAGAAGCACATTTCGAACATACATATCTAAAGAGCAATTGCATTTAACACCAGCCTTCATCACACTCACTGAAGGAAAGGCATGTTCTTTATGTCTTTAACAGCTTGCTGTGTGGGGTTAGGGCCTCCTTTTCCCATAGACGTTTGTCCGAATACTAGCACCACCCCCAGCAGCTGGGCTCCTGGCGATGGTGGTGGGTGGAGCTTGCCAGACACAAGTACAGGGCTCACAGGTAACAGAACTCTCATCAGATCCGCCGGCTCCCACACAGCTATAAGGTTGCCTGCTCGCCTACGCAGAAATGACGAAGGACAAAAACAGCCCAGGGTAGGTGGGATCTACCAGTCTCCATCTGTTGTTACTTCCTCTGTTATGAAGAAAACGTTTCCTAGTTCCATTATGAAATAGATCTCTGATTTCTGTGCAAGTGAGAAATCAAATCTTTCTGTTTATGGGACCAAACAGATGGATTTCTGTTGCCATTTGGTTCCTGGCGAAATGGGACCACGAATAAGGCAGACTGCCAGAGGCATAGGTATTAAAGAAAGGGAAACCCTTCTGACATGTTTGGTTTGCCGTATTCATTACACATGATCCCTTTCAAAGCCATAGCTCTTTGTAAGTTTTCATGCTATTTTTCCTATTAAGAATTTCACCTTAGCACTACCTAACATTTATGAACACATCTTATTGTGTGGTTTAAATGGTTTTAAATGGCGTGAGGAGATAATTATATTTGTATTCTTTATTTAAAGTATATTAAGCACTTATGTATTTCTGTATGTTGCATTCAGTTTAAATATATTATTTAAAATAATTTAAAAATAATTACTTGAAAAAAAAGGAACTATGAAAAATGTTGTCTATATTATCCTGAGAATAGGAGTTTTTAACCACTTAATATTTTAAGCTAACAATGGCGTAGGTCAAGCAACAGAGTATTCTATTGGGTATTTTTGCTTTTTAGTGCTACAAGCATATCTCTCATTGGCAGTGCTAGATCCCCATGTGATCTCTTAGAACAACAGATAAAGCAGAAATCGTCCCCCCATGCTAAGAAGCAAACTCCCTTAACTCACTAATTCTCATTATTCCTAACTATAAGAATGCATTTTTAAAATTTATTTCTGTAAGATATAAACAACATCATTGATGTTTCTTAACATTGTTTAGATTTCAGGATTACATTATTATCTTACATAATTAAAGTTTTTTTGTTCCTTCTGATATTGAGTTTATAGGTGGGCAGGTGAGAAAAACATAATTTTTGAAACTTGAGTACTTAACCAGATTACTTAATTAGCACTCTTCTACCTGGCCTGACATTTATAGTTGCCCGTCAATTTGCATCTGGGAAGCCAGAAAACCACAATTATCTGGAAACGTAAGTTAAAAAAAAAATAAATTTTGCCTGAATCATACAGATATTTTAGGAATTGAAATTTCCTAGCTAAGAATTCACCTGCTTCAACTGATGTTACCCACTTCAATCACTTTTGACTCCTTGCTTAATAATAAGAAAAAGCTTGCAGTTCTTCTTGACTCCCTTCCATCAATATTTAAACAAGGAAAACCATCCAAACCTCTGAGCCAAATGCAGGTAGCTACATAGAATATCTTTAGTCACAAAACCAGTAGAGTTACCCAGAAACCTTAGCAAGTTATTTCTTTAGAAATAGCCTCAGATAGAGTACCACATATACTAAAAGCTAACAGTTATTGTTTAATATAGGTAACACACTGTTCCGTGTGCTTTACATGTATTTACACCATTATCACAACCACTCCTGCAAGGTTTGTACTGTTATCATTCCCATTGCAGCCCTTGGGATATCGAGGTAGGAAAAGAGTAAGCAAATTGCTTACAGCTTCACACAGCTAGTAAATAGTGGTGGTAGAATCCATACAAACTTGGTAGTAGACTTTTAAAAAATTAAAACAAATTTAATCCAAGATTAATTGTTTAAAATTCCCCTTACATAGTCTTCATTAGGTGTTCAAATTACAAAATATGTGCTTATCTATATAAATAAAACAATACAAAAATGTACAAAGAAAAACTTAACGATGCCACATCCCCTTTTTAATACTACTGTCTGGCAATGGAGAGTATCCTTCCATATTTTTCTTCATGCTTAACGCATGTATGCTTTCTCACATGTGTGCATATTTTTAAACAAAAATAAAAATATACTGTAAACATTACTCCGAAACTTGGTATTTCACCAAATCTCATATCATAAAACTTACTCCAGGCCAGTAGAGTTATAGGTCAGGTTTGCATTGGTGCATAATATTTCATGTGATGAATGAACCATAATTTATTTAAGTCATGGTGGATGTTCAGATAAGAGAATGATCAGTTGCCTAAGTGTTTTAAATAGACATCTGACCAGGTGAAATGAGCCAGGTGCTTTTACCAAAGCCAAGTTCTGATTATGAAGACATTTTTCATAACACTGTAATTTCTTAGTGATTACATTATCAAAATTATGCCTGGCTGCGTCCCAAATGCACATTGCTTAAATTGTTCCACATTACCTCAAAGAATGTAGTTGATGGTTTCGTGTTTGTCTGTGTAGGATCTTCAGTTTAGATTCTTTGAAGCAAACCAGAAGGTCCATTTAATGTTAAAATTTTGCTGTTAGGAGGTAAAAACCCATTAAATTATTGCAGTTCTAAACTTTGTATTAAAAAGGAAAAGCAAAAGCAATCAAAACAAGAAGCAATAAATAAAGGAGAGGCAGCTCTGAAATAAACACTTTACCTAGAATATTCTACTTAAGAATCTGCTTCCCATGGCTAATGCAGCAGCAGTTCACAGTATACAATAAACAGTGAATCCCACATCTCCTGTGGTGCCAATTAGTGTTCGGAACAGACATTTCTAAGCCACCTAGTATCTCTTGAGTATAGGAGAATTATCCCTTAAATACTCTTATATTTCCACTTTATAGAGCTCTGAAAGAGATTCTTTTTTAAGTCTTAAAGTAAGTCTACAATGATTAGTACTTCCCCTCAGCACCTCAGAATAGTAATTCCTCATTTTCTTATTTCTTAAGAACAAACAGCTTATCCAGTCATCTCCCTGACTTTTCCTGCTTCTAGAACTGAAGAACATGTGCTAATTTGGCAGCAGTCCGGAAAGCAGACTGTCAGTACTGTCAGTACTGTCCCCACCACAAATTGGAAACCCAGAGAGACTGTAAGACATTCTTTGTGCTCCTACAGAATCCATCAGAACTAGAAATGTTGAGCCTGACTCTATTCACAACTCAAATGTCTGAAAGAAATTTTCAAATGTCTGAATGAAATTGTGTTCATTCCCTCAGGGCTTAGTGCAAAACAATATGCTCTTGAGGTGATGACAAGAGTGCAGTCACCTGAGAATGTGTGTTTTAATGTTGATACTCTGAACATTCTATTCTGTACGTCTGGAATCAAGGGCTGCAACTGAGTGTCTGGTATTTGCAGGTAGTTTGGTTTATTGTCACTGCAACTGGAAATCTTACAAGTATATATACTGGCTCTAATATATATTTTAGTCATACAGATGAATTCTATTTACTTAAAGACAAAAACTTACCTATAATATACATTCTAGTAGTCATTCTTTAAACATACATGGATCAGAATAGAGTTAAGGATTTATTCTTATAGCTTTGACATTTTAAGAAATTTTTTGTACATATAATCATTTATCTCAAAGCCACTTCAGTTTCAAAGCAGTGTATGTAATGGTCATTTTTAATTCCGAATAACGGGAATTTTTTTTCTTTTCTTTTTTTTTTTTGTCAGATACTGGCTTTGATGATGTTGAAGTATGCTGGTTGAAATCTCTATGATTTAAAAATAGCAGAGAGAGAAAGAGGCATTACATAGCTTTATATAGTACACAATTTTAATTGTTTTCTGGAAAAAATTGTTTCTGTTGAGACTAGTGATAGTAATTTTAAATATTGTATACATTTGTAATTTAATTCAATATATATTTCTTTAGCTTTTGATTTTTGCATATCCCTCAACTTTTTTTTATACAATTTAAAAACGTGATTCCTACTCTCCAGAGTTTTATACGTTAGTGGGTGAACCTGAGAGTTACATGTGTAAAAACAATAAATGTGATGTAACAGCAGGAAGGCTGCTACCTGCTCAACAGCAGGGAGTTAGAAACATATGAAAACATGAGGTGATTTGAGGAAATGGAGCATACTTGACTAAATGTCCACCGGGACCCAGTCTGGGGTCCCAGAGTCTAGCAGACACTTCCTGTGTAGAACACACGGACCTGGTCTTGATCCCAACTCCCTCTGCCTTCTGTTTCTATCCAGTAAGCTCATGTGTAATTACACCCTCAGGACAAAGAAGTGGTTTATTCTTCAATGGTAATTTAAAGATAATACAAGATGGGTGCTGAACCCCACAAATATCCAAAAGAGAAGCATGATATTAGCTGAATTTTTAATTTTATTGCATTTTCTTAAATCTGTGAAATTCATGTAAGTCTGAACTCAAAGGCAGCAACATCTTTTAATCTACTCTATAAAAATGACAACAAACCAAAATGTTGATGTTAAATTAAAATAACTATAAACCATGTATACATTTCTTTAAATATATTATGCTGATAAATTTAAAAGAGTAACTTTTAATTAACAGGAAAGTTGTCCCATATTTTGTTATCTTTACTGGGGAAAAAAAAAGAGGATCTTAGACCATTCTGTACCTATGGATACCTTTTCTTCTGTTACATCAAAGTGCATCACGGAATAATTCTGAAAATAGGGCCACCCATTCCACTTGCTGTTGAACTTGTAAAGAAACAAAAGTTTAAACTGATCACCAATTTACTGCTTCTGGCATTTTACTTTACGGGAACATTTTTAATTAATTGAGTACTTTAACTAGGGTCATATTAGAAATCTCTTCCTCTGCTCTTGTTTATTTTGAAACTTGAAAGTTCTTTTCAGGTTTGTTTCTATGTGTAATCCAATTACACATAGAGTGATAAAACATTTTGAAGGCCTATTTAAATAACATAAACCAAAATGTAGGCAATCCTTTAGTGAGTCTATAGAAATTTGTAGGATTACACTGAAACCCTTTAATACGATGTAAGGCCTTTTGGGTTATCTGCGCCCTTTCCCCTCCCCACCGTTGATAGCCATATCCATGTACTGAAAATTGCCTCAGATATGCTCTGCTCTGTCTCACCTCTGGGATTTTGCACAAGCTTACTTCTGCCCAAGAATACCCTTTCTTGCATTGTCCACTTTGTGGCTTCTCTGTACAGCTTCCTCAAGAGCCTGGTCAGATGTGACTGCCCTTGGAGATCAGTTCCATCTCCAGCAGTGCTGTGGCTTTGAGCTCACCTGTGCCTGCCTTACCTCTCTATTATTGCTCACAATCCCATGGGTGTAATCACATCACCCATGAATCTTTTTCTCTC
>RJWJ010040889.1:0-13765 GCA_004363605.1 Indri indri
AAAAAAAAAAAAAAAAAAAAAAAAAAAGAAAACAATAACAAAAGATATCAGGGCTCCAGCATAGCCAATAAATTTCTAAACTGTTACTTGTGTTACCCCATTGACTTAGCAACACATGAACTAAGGGTTTCTGACAAGATTTGAGTGGAATTAGAAATCTCAGCCTCTTGGTGTTTACATCAGTCACTGCCCACTACCTTCATCTAAGCATGGGGTCCTGGCAAAGGCTGAGACTGTCCATAATAGGGAGACAGAGAATCCTCTATGATATTCCAGCTTCCCATGTGGGGAGATGGCTAATACCATGAGACTAGAAGAGCAACAAGTTTTTTGATGACAGTACTTACGAGAGAAATTAGCTTCTCGAGAAGAAGTTCTCTCATCAACAGCCTTTCTTAATTTTTTTTTCCTCAAAACCACTAAGCTACAGAACATTTTGCTTTATATACCTTCTAATAGGCATACTAGTATAATGAATGAATATAACGGTGTAGAAGCCAGGAGTGCTAAGTTCTACTGTTCCTCTGTTACTACTACCTATTGTCTGATAAGTCTTGGTTTCAGGCTCTATTGCTTCTATTAAAGAGCTCTCATTCACACTGTTAAGCTCTGCCTTCTCCTTCTTAAACACTCCTTTTCCTTGGCTTCTATAACTCAACACTCTCCTGGTTTTCTTCCTATTTCTCTGGCCTCTCCTTTTATATCTTTTTTGCTTGGCCATTAAATGTTGGAGCTCCTCTGGCCTAGCCCTCTTACCAATTTATTTCATACTCTCCCCTAGTCAAGCACATCCATATCCATCGATATCGCATACAACTTCAATCTATGGCTCCAATCCCTATGTCTCCTCTGAGCTCTTATATGTCATCCTCCTATCAACTTGACATCTCTTAAATGAGTCAAAGGCATATTCAAATCGAAATTCAAGATGATTCTATGACTTGACAAACCAAGTCCTCTTTCTATATCAGTGAAGGGCATCCCTATCCAGCTGGAGGGGCCAGAAACCTGGGGATGTCAATGATACCTCCATCTCCCTCACCTCCATATCCAATCCATCCAGTGTGTCATGAATCTGTCTACCTTCTGTGGTAAGTGAACTCTACCACAACCTAGTCCAATGTTTCTCATCAAGGGTACTACTGACATTTTTAGTAGGATAATTCTTTGCTAAATAGGACTATCTACACGTAGTAGAACATTTAGTGTCCCTGCTCCTCCCCCCCAGTTATTATGACAACCAAAAACACCTCCACACATTTTCAAATGGCCTAAGGGAAGGAGCAATATCCCCCTCAGTTGAGAACCATTGCAATAACTTCCAATTTGGTCAACTTACAGGCATTCTATCCCCCCACCATCTGTTTCCCCCACTGCACAAAGGTCCTTTCAAAATGCATATCTAATACTGACGTGGTCTTTTTTTTTTTTTTTTTTGAGACAGAGTCTCGCTCTGCTGCCTGGGCTAGAGTGCCGTGGCATCAGCCTAGCTCACAGCAACCTCAAACTCCTGGGCTCAAGCCATCCTCCTGCCTCAGCCTCCTAAGTAGCTGGGACAACAGGCACGCGCCACCATGCCTGGCTAATTTTTTATATATATTTTTAGTTGTCCAGCTAATTTCTTTCTATTTTTTAGTAGAGACGGGGTCTCGCTCTTTCTCAGGCTGGTCTTGAACTCCTGAGTTCAAACGATCCACCCGCCTCGGCCTCCCAGAGTGCTAGGATTACAGGCGTGAGCCACCGCGCCCGGCCTCTGACATGGTTTTTTTTTTGTTTTTTTTTTTATTTCAGCATATTATGGGGGTACAGATGTTTAGGTTACGTATGTTGCCCTTATCCCTCCTCTCCCCCAAGTCCGAGTTTCAAGCATGTGCATCTCTCTGACATGGTTTTTTAATGACTGTAGCAGAGATGCCTCACCATCCTCTCATATCCATTTTTCTTGTCTTCCTCCAAAATAGAACACCTGAATACTAGCTGGGCACATAGACACTTAGGTAAAGACCACATTTCCTGCCTCCTTTGTAGCTAGGTGTGGCCACTGACTGATAAGATATAAAAGGAAGGATGTGTGCCCTCCCTGCTGACTAGAATGCTGATGTTACTGCTTATAGCTAGAGAGCCCATCTTGTGCCACATGGTGGGAATTGCAAGACTGAGGGAGCTTGAGGCCCTGATAATCAAGGGCCCACCATGCCAGTCCTGAACTTCCTACCTTTATGAGAAAACGTTACTGTATTTAAGCCTCTGTTGTTCAGGTTTTCAGTCACTCTCAGTCTAATCTACTCCCAACACAGCTTCCTATTGCTCTTCCTATTACAAAAATAAACTTTTATTTATGCCACCATTGTTTGAGTTTTCAGTGACTCTCAACTAAATCTAATCCTACCCATTACTACTCCCTACTGCTCTTAGGATAAACAAAGACCCTCAACATAGGCCAAGAACCTGCCTGTTGTTCTAGTCTCTAACCAATTCCCAGCTTCACTGTGTACCACACCCCCACCCCCATCCCATTCTCTGCTCCAGCTATACTAGCCTTCTTTCAGCTTTTGTACCTACCATGATCCCTCCTGCCACAGAGCTTTTACACATGCTTTACCATCTTCATTGGGTTAACTTCTACACAATCTTCAGATCTTACCTCAAGCATCACTTCCTCTGAGACCCTTCCCTGACTTCTCCAACTACTAGATTAAACCCCTCATCTGAAGTTCTCATAGCTTTAGGTACCTCTCCTTCACAAAGTACTTTTTAAGTTGTAATCTTACATTTGTGTGGTTAGAGATGTGTACACACACACACACACACACACAATGTATGCATAACATATGTAAAAGTTCACATACTTCTCGAAGAATGATTTTGCTTCATTTTCATGTTGATTGTAGACTAGCTCCAAGTACATGTGTACAAACAGAGGATAAAAGAGTTGAGATAACTCTGCCCGATGGCAGTCCAGAGAACATTCAATGAAGTGTTTCAGTCCGCTATAGTATTCTTCATACATTGTGGGATCTCCTTGTTGGTTGTAGGCCGACAACACGGCACTGACATCTGGCTGGTCTTCCACAACTACGCTTCCAGCTGTTTAAAAACATAAAACAACTTCTAAGAAAATGAGCTGATACGTACCATGTGACTATGGCTGTTAGGCTAAGGCCCAGAAGTGAGTTATTTCTTAGATGTTTGTCCCTTTCCTATCAACCTGTCTTCCCCAACACAGTCACATAATCTTTTAATGAGATTTTTCACTTGTTTCAGTCACCCAGGCCAAAACCTCTTCAGCAGGTCCATATCTTAAAATTTTCAGGCCAGGCACAGTGGCTCATGCTTGCAATCCCAGCACTTTGGGAGGCCAGGGTGGAAAGATTGCTTGAGGCTAGGAGTTCAAGACCAGGCTGTGCAACATAGCAAGACACCCATCTTTACAAAATAAAAAGATTAGCCAGGCGTTGTGATGTATGCCTGTAACCCCAGCTACTCGGGAGGCTGAGGTAGGAGGATTGCCTAAGCCCAGCAGTTTGAGGCTACAGTGAGTTATGATCACGCCACAACATGGCAGCCCGAGCAACAGAGTGAGACCCTGTCTCTAAGAAATGAGAGAGGAGAGGAAAAGGAAAGGAAAAGAAAGAAAATAAAATTTCCAAATCAATAATAAAAAGATTCAATATTTTTCCTGGAACTACCTTATTTAGACAAATTGTATAAAAGATATTATGTATAAATCAAACAACTATTAATCTTCTCTCAAGGCACAGTGCAAGTGGCACAAACTATCACCAAGCTGTGCCCTGGAGTAACAAACATACCCACCTCTCTGAGCTACCCATGTACTTTGTAACATTTCTGTAACATATCCTATCCTGTGTAACCTTCATATGTGTACATCTATTATTCCTTATAAAATGTAAGCATTTTAAGGGTGGTGAGGACTATGCCTTATTTATATCTCCAAAAGATAATTATATGCTTAAAGCAATGTCCATAACCACCATTTTTTTGATTATTCTGATGGCCTCTTTTCCTCCTTCCTGGTTTTTCAGTTATGATCTAAAAAGAGGTCAAGTTGAGAGTCTCTCTGAACCCATTCTGGTTCAGGGAACTGCCCAATAAAAAATAGCAATAATAATAGGCCAGGCACAGTGGCTCACCCCTATAATCCTAGCACTTTGGGAGGCCGAGGTGGGAGGACTGCTTGAGGTCAGGAGTTGGAGACCAGCCTGAGCAAGAGTGAAACCCCATCTCTACCAAAAATAGAAAAATTAGCCAGGCATGGTGGTGCACACCTGTAGTCCCAGCTACTCATGAGGCTGAGGCAGGAGGATCGCTTGAGCCCAGGAATTTGAGGTTGCAGTGAGTTACAATGACATCACTGCACTTTAGGCTGGGCGAAAGAGCACGATCCTGTCTCAAAACAATAAAAATAATAATAACAAATAGGTCAAATTTCTGAAGAGATGATAGCAACATAACCAATAATATAATTCATCTTTTAGCTCATTTACAAAATTCAGTATTCAGAAAAGATTCCTCTCAATTGTATTTTCATACATTTCTATTTATGGATTACGACACTATGTATTCATACTTGACTTCTGGCAATGCTGCAAAGATTAGGCCTCATACAGATTAACCTGGCTAGAGGGTCTGCACTGGATAATTTAATTCAATAAACATCTATTGTTTGGCTCAGGATCACCTTTGAGACCTTATATTGTGTTTGAGTTTTACTGCATGGACTTTGTGACAACAGTTGCTGGGAGAAGGTGGGCGGGGGGGTCAGGTGTCAGGGAGATACAGAAGCATAAATTTATCAGTACCAGTTATTTTACGTATATATATATATCATAACAGCCTCATCATAACCTATTCAATAGAGAGAAAAAACTCAACTTCAACCTTAGGAAAAATTACTTAATCAGCATGTCACAAGTAAAAGTGGCAAAGACAAAATGGTCTGTCCAATGCCTGTTCCTAAACACATGGGTTCTCGAACTTTGCAATATGGCAATATCCTTAGAAACACTTATCAAAAATGCAGATTCCCAGACCCCACACCTAGAGGATCTGATTCACTAAGTTTGAAGTGATGCCCGGGAATCTGCATCCTCCAAAAGACTTGACGCTGGTAGGTACTTAGCCCATATTTTGAGAAATACTGGCTACAATATGTTCCATCACTCCCTTGCTGTATGGTCCAAAGCAAGTCCCTTGGCCTTTCTCAAGAAGTCTGTTTTCTCACCTCTACATAGAGGTAATGTCTATCTCACAGTGGAACTGTGAGAATTAAGATATATAATTTAGGCCGGGCGCGGTGGCTCATGCCTGTAATCCTAGTACTCTGGGAGGCCGAGGTGGGCGGATTGTTTGAGCTCAGAGTTGGAAACCAAGCTGATCAAGAGCGAGACCCCATCTCTACTAAATAATAGAAAGAAATTAATCGGACAACTAAAAATATATAGAAAAAATTAGCCAAGCATGGTGGCGCATGCCTGTAGTCCCAGCTACTCGGGAGGCTGAAGCAGTAGGATTGCTTGAGCCCAGGAGTTTGAGGTTGCTGTGAGCTAGGCTGACGCCACGGCACTCACTCTAGCCCGGGCAACAAAAGCGAGGCTCTGTCTCAAAAAAACAAAAACCAAAAAATACATAATTTAAAGTACTTAAAGCATGCCAATATAAACGGTACAAATACTGTCAGTGTTAATGCGGACCTGCCCAAGGCTCCAAAGCCCAAATGAGAGGAAAGAGACCAGAAGCCTGAAGGTCCCTGCCTCTCTGCGCTCACTTTCTCTATACATCCCTCTGCTCAACAGCTCTCCTCAGCCTCTAGCTGTAACTGACAGCTCAGAAGGGGGTTTGACTGCGCAGCCGGCGCACCAGAGAAAGGGGCGGGCATGTGGCCCTAGAGGCGGGCCCAGGAAATTCAAAACAAGCCCGCAGAGGTGCAGGCCTGCCAGCCCCTGCCTTACCGGCTCACTCCCCTTCATGCCGACCCTGTCTCCGCAGGACCCCGCGGCTCACCTTTCCCCGGAGCCGCAGGACCTGAGGCTGAGCCCGAGATGGCCGTAGCCCCCGAAGCGCCGGCGCCCGGAGGATCGGGGGCCGCAGGGCCGGGGGCGGAGGCTGTGACCCGGCTGAGAAGCGCGCAAGCCGCCTCAGCGCCGGCGGTGTCCACCTCTCCCGGGGCTCCGGAGCCCGCCACTGCCTCCTCCAGCAGCCGGGCCTCACGGCGCAAAGCCTCTTCGGCCTCGCGGAGGTTGCTTTGCCGTAGGAACTGCAACACGGCCAGCAGAGCCTGTCGGTCGCGGGAAGCGCCGGCCTCCGGAGCAGCAGCAGGCACCGGGGCCGCCCCCGCCGGGGCAGCGGCGGAGACAGCCACCACGGGCTTGGGGGTCCCGCCATCCCCGCTAGCCGACGACGCCGCCGCAACGTTCCCGCCGCCGCCGTTGGGGCCGTTGTTGGTAGTGCTGCCGCTACCCTCGCCCGCGCCGTCCCCCGCCTGCGGAGGTATCAGCGTCGGCGGTCCCTCAGGCTCTAGCTTGACCGCCACCTCCGTCTGCTCCTCCGCCAGCGCCGCCATCTTGCGGCTGAGCCACCTCGCGCCGTCAAGCGTGACTGCGTTTTCGCCACATGGAGGGCGGGGAGGAGCATTTCACGACAGCACTTATGTGCCATTTACGGCAGTAGGCGGGGCGAGAAAGAAGGAGAAAAGGAATAGGAAAGAGAGTAACTTTCAAAAATGAGTGAAAGAAAGGCAGGAAGTGGGAGTTGATGACCGCCTATTACATTTGCCTGATAATAATTACTGTTTATTGCAGGCCAACTATATTCAGGCACTGCGATAGACGTTTTACATTATATGACCTCCTTTAATGCGACAGTTGTAAAAGATACTATTATGCCCACTTTGCAGATGGCTCAACCGAGACTCAATGAGGTTAAATAACTTGCCAAAGTCACACAAGAGAAAGTGTAAGTGTCAGCTTTCGAATCCTGGTCTTTAACTCAAAAGCATATACCATTTGCCAGAGGAAGACTTCTGAGATACTGGTAATGTTTTGTATTTTAATATGTATAATGGCTTTTTTTTTTTTTAATGTAATTTTTACTTTTGTAGAGGCCGGGCGTGGTTGGCGTGTACCTATAGTCCCAGCCTGGGCAACGTAGGGAGACATCTCGCAAAGAAAAAAAAAATTTAATCAAGCTGCATGCTTAAGCTTTGTGAACTTTACAGCATGTATGTTGTATTTCAATTAAAAGTTTTTAAAAATACCAGAATTTTGTGATTGTGAAATATGTACATTATGTATTCATGCCGCTATCCATTATTACAAATAAACTATTTTAATTATACATTTAAAAATCATATACGCCATTTTGCAATATGCTTCATAGGTTATAAATCCCTGCTCGGTATTTTATCTCATTTGAAACTCGTAACTGTGGGATAAATATAGAATTACACGAGAAAAGTGAGCCAGGGACATTGAGAAAATATAGTACAGTTGTTCAGGTTGTTGGTTTTGAGGTCTTACAGGCTTCCTTTCACCTTGCTTAGTGGCTGAATGACCTTCTCAGATACTGGTAATGTTTAACTGGAGCATGTTACTTAATTCACTATATCCCAGTTACCCAATTTCTAAAATAAAGATAATAGTACCTACCTCATAATGTTGTTTTGAGGATTAAACTAGATATGTGATATCTAGCACATAATAAATAGCCATTGGTTATTTTTACTCCACCTTAAAAGGTATTCTGTAGGCTGAGCATGGTGGCTCACACCTGTAATCCTAGCACTCTGGGAGGCCGAGGCGGGAGGATCACTTGAGGTCAGGAGTTCAAGACCAGCCTCAGGAAGAGCGAGGCCCCATCTCTACTAAAAATAGAAAAATTAGCCAGGTGCGGTGGCACACTCCTGTAGTCCCAGCTACTCAGGAAGCTGAGGCAGGAGGATCACTTGAGCCCAAGAGTTTGAGGTTGCAGTGAGCTATGATGAGGCCATTGCACTCTAGCTGGGGCAACAGAGTGGAGTGAGACTCTGTCTCAAAAAAATAAATTTAAACAAACAAAAAGGTGTCCTGTAAATGTTTGATCAAAAAAGTACAACCATGATGTTCCAGGGTGATCTCAAGACTGAAATATAAAGCTAATCTAATTGGATATCTAAGTAAGAATGTCAAATATGGAGTGGGAGCGGGGAGAGATGAGCAGGAATTGGTTACCATTTATTTACTCAGTACTGGCCAAGAAAGAGAGAACCTGAACCTGATGGTACACTCTTACTAGACAGGGAGAATTCATCCTTTTCCTCGGGATCATTCAACTGTTACTTTTCTGATTCAGAACTCACTAACTGGATAATTAATTAAGCACTTAGATGGGAGATGCCATGAATGATGAGCCCAGGTGTGCTTACTATTCACTGGAAAGATGTTTTACTCCATTGTGAAGAGTTGATTAAAATTCTGATGCATACGTTAATCTCATGGATCAGGTCCTGGGAACTGGATCCGCCTGTACAATTGAAGCCCAGATACTGGATCCCACAAAAGTACAACTAGTCCCCTCCCCTCTGTGGGGTCTACCTCTTACTTGGCTTTGTCTCTTAAATTCCGAAGGGTCTAGGGTTGGTACTTCAGCTGAGGTTACCGTACTCCATGCACAATGGTTTTTCTGTTACAACACAATAGAAATAAGTTTATTGAATACCTGCAAAGCCCACTTTTAGTTTTTGATTCCCTTTTCCTCTTCCTTTCTAATTCCTTCTCCCATTCTTCTACTCTCTTCCTGGGAAACCTGCTCTTTCCCTCTGGATGTTTCTCTTTCTCTTTGATGTTTTTTGATTTCACTGTAATGTATCTAGGGTGGGATTGTTCCTGTCTGTCCTGATAGGCCCTTAATGCACTCTTTCAATCCGAGATTTTTTTTTCCTTAATTCTGGGAATTTAACAAACATATCTACACACATTTCTTCCCAATTCCCCCCTTCTAGTATTCTTATTATGTAGATATTGATACAGTTCTATGCTAGGTCAGTTAACTTTCATATTTTCATCTGTTTACATCCTCCTAATGCCTTCTAGAAGAGTTTCTCTGCCCAATTTTTCGGTATAGTAATGTATTTTTGGCCTAGATCCATATTGCTACATAACCCATTCATTGAGCTATTTACTTCAACCATTATATTTTTCATAGTATTTTGACTTGGTTCTTCATGATTTGTTGTTCCTGCTGCAAGTAACCTGGTGGGGAAATTTCATCCCCTACTTGGGGACATTTGGAAATGCAGTAACCCCCACCCCAAGTTGTGACAACCAAAAATGTCTCTAGACACTTCCAAATATCTAGGGAATATCAGATAGCAGATTTATATGTTTATGTATCTCAGGATGAAATTGGGAGAGTGGATTGGAGAGAAGCAAGGCTAGAGATAGTGAATTCAGTTGGGAGACTATTACAATAACCTGACCTGCACTGGCCACAACCCTCGGAGCCACCAGCCACGTGTAGCAATTGAGCACAGCTACTGAATGTGGTGAATCTGAACTGATGTGTTCTGTGAGTGTCAAATACACACTAGATTTTGAAGACTTAGTACAAAAAGAATGTAAAATATATCATTACCAATTTTTATATTGCCAGGTGTGGTGGCTTGCACCTGTAATCCTAGCTACTCTGGAGACTGAGGCAGGAGGATTGCTTGAGCCCAGGAGTTCAAGGCTGCAGTGAGCTGTAATTGCACCACTGCACTCCAGCCTGGGCAACAGAGTGAGATCCCATCTCTAAAAAAAAAAGAAAGAAAGAAAAGAAAAGAAACAAATATAATAATTTTTATATTGATTACATGTTGAAATGATGTTTTGATATATTAGGTTAAATAAAATATTTCATTAAAATTAATTTCCTGTTTCTTTTTACTTTTTTAATGTGGCTACTGGAAAAGTTTTAATTACATATGTGGTTTGCCTTATATTTCTTTTGGACAGTACTGATCTAGAGCAGCAGGTTTCAAACACTGTTGCCCATGGTTCACAATAAGAAATATATTTAACATCATAACCCAGGACTCACATATGTACATGGATATCTATAAGTGAAACAAAAGCTCTATGAAACAATGCTATGTATAATTACTGCATGATATGTACTGCACTCTGATATTTGGTATTCTTTAAAGTATTGAGTGTATACTATGATGGTTGCATAGTTCAGCAGATTGAATCATGAAGAGATTTACCATTTGTATGATGTATCTGAGGAAAAAACACTGAGTGTGACCCATTAAATTGATTTTAATTTAATTAATTTCAAATTCATTTGCAGTTTGAAAATCCCAGGCTAGAGCAGATAGTTATTATTATGGGTATAGAGGATAGGTGAATAGATTCCTAAAATATTTAGGTTTTGGAGAGACACAAGAGTTTGGATTTGGATTTGGGAGATGAAGGGAAAGATTGTGTCAAAGATCATTTCCAGGCATTTGACTTGGGTGACTGAAAGGATGATGATATAATCCCCTGAGAATTTAAGCTGGTTAGGGTGGAAGATTATGAATTCACTTTTCAACATGTTGAGTTTAAAGTCCCTGGAGGATGTGCCAGAGGTGGTAGGCAGTAGATAGTTGCATACGTGGCTTATGAGTAAGTAGAAAAATATGGGCAGGAGATAGGAATTTGGAAATCAGCATGCAGATAGTCACTGAAGTCATATAAATGAATAAGATTACTCCCAGAGAGTGTAGAGAGCAAGAAATGAAGAAGATCTGGAACAGAACTGAGGAGCATCTGTATTTCAAGACAAATCCAGGGACCGCTCACTCTCTTGTTCGTTCGTCCTTCCTTCATTCCTTCCTTTCTTTTCTTTCTTTCGACAAGGGTCCAGCTGTAGTGCACAGTCTGGCCTCAAACTCCTGGGTTCAAGCAATCCTCCTACCTCAGCCTCCCGAGCAGATGGGACTGCAGGCATGCACCACCACATCCATTTACTTGTTCTTGAAATTATTTTTTCTTGGAGTCCACTTGCTCAAGGCTTCTTGGGCATGGCTCCGGGTAAAAATCTCTTTAATATATAAAATAAATAAATATTTTAAAATAAAAGAAAAAAAAATTATTTTTCTCTCCTGAATTTTGGGACCTAAACCCACTTGCTCAAGGCTTCTTGGGCATGGCTCCGGGTAAAAATCTTTTTATTTTTTATTTTTTATTTATTTATTTTTTATTTTTTGAGACAGAGTCTCACTCTCTTGCCTGGGGTGAGTGCCGTGGCGTCAGCCTAGCTCACAGCAACCTCAAACTCCTGGGCTCAAGCAATCCTATTGTCTCAGCCTCCCGAGTAGCTGGGACTACAGGCATGCGCCACCATGCCCGGCTAATTTTTTTTTTCTATATATATTTTTAGCTGTCCAATTAATTTCTTTCTATTTTTTGGTAGAGACGGGGTCTCGCTGTTGCTCAGGCTGGTCTCGAACTCCTGAGCTCAGAACAATCCGCCGGCCTCAGCCTCCCAGAGTGCTAGGATTACAGGTGTGAGCCACCGCACCCGGCTAAAAATCTTTTTAATATATAAAATAAATAAATAAATATTTTAAAATAAAAGAAAAAAAAGAAATTATTTTTTCTCCTGAATTTTGGGACCCAAACCTTTTCTAGTTGTCCTCCTTTCTCCGGCATTCCTTGAATCTTCCATTCTCACGACCTCCTCCTCTACCTCACTTTTATTTTTTTCCATATTTAATTTATTTTTAAATTTTTTATATTTCATATTTACAGGAAAGTTGCAAGAATAATACAAATAATTCCAAAGTACCCTTCACCCGCATTCCCCAAATGTTAACATTTACTACATTTGCTTTATCCTCTATGTGTGTGTGTGCGTGTGTATGTATATATTTTTTTCTGAACTGCTAAGAGTAGGTTGCAGACCTCCCTTTACCCTTAATTACTTTAGCAAGTCATTCTCTTATATAACCATAGGACAGTTATCAAAGTCAGTGAATAAACATTGATACTACTATTGTCTCATCTATAGACTTTATTCAGATTTTGCCAGTTGTCCCAGTAATAACCTTTATAGGCAAAGAAAATGCAAGATAATGCATTGATTGCATTCAATTGTCATATCTCTATAGTTTCTTTTAATTTGAGTCTTTTTTTTGTATTTTATAACTTTGACATTTCTGAAGTGTACAGGCTACTTAATGTGCAGCATGTCCTTCAATTTGAGTTTGCCTTATGTTTCCTCATGGATAGATTCAGGTTATGCATCTTTGGCAGGAATATTACAGGAGCGATGCTGAGTTCTTCTCAGTGCATCCTGTCAGGAAGCACCTGCTATTGGTTACTCCCATTACTGTCAATGTTAAATTAACTTTGATAATTTGGTTATAGTGGTGACTGCCAGGTTTCTCCACTGTGAGCATATTATAGGGAGATATTTTGAAACTATGTAAATATCCTATTGCTCCTCAAACTTTCACTTGCTAGTTTTAGCATCCTTGCTAATTCTTTTGTGCATCCACTATTAATATGATGTTAACCAAATGGCGATTTTCTAATTCCATTATTTCTTCTACACTTATTAGTTGGTTTTCTAATGCAAGGAAGAACTTTCCCTTCTCCCTATTTATTCAGTTAGTTACATCAGTGTGGACTCATAGAGTCTCACTATATTCAATAAATTATAATCTGTTACTATCATTTTTATTTTGCTATTCAGTTTATCACAAGTTTGACCATTAGGAGCTCCATCAAACTGGTTCCTGTGTCTTTTTGATGGCCCCATCATTTTTTGAGCACTTCCTTACTTTCTAGCACAATGAGACATTGTAGGCTTCCTTTGTTTTGTCCCCACCTCAGACCTGGAATCAGGCATTTCTCCAAGGAATCCCAGTTCCTTCTAGAAATCAAGATCAGGGTGCTATATGGGTAACTGCCTCTAGGCCCTTTCAGTGGATAGAGCTGATTTACATCCATCTAAATCCATTTACCCATCTATCCCTAAATTCTCCTTGAATACCTCTGATTCCAATCCAGTAAAGCAGAGTTTATTTTATCCATTCCCTTCTTCATATTCCAACAATGAGAAATCTGGCTTCCATTGTTCACAATATACTTACTTACTTGCTCAGTCTTAGAATGTACAGAAAGTAGCTTCAGAATTGCTTACCCATGTCTCTTCAAAAAAGAAGCCTACTACTGATTAGAGTTCAATAATTTTTAGAATGTTGGAAGTTCTTGTCTTGCACAGTAGTGTGGGACTATACAAATAACTGTGCAAGTTAAAACCATGCAAAGTGATCTTAATAATCAATGGGAAACATTACAATTTTTCCATGACCTTTAAAAATGTCAAAATATTAAACACTCACTTACTGTTGGTTATAAATGTATAGAGATGAAAAACATAGTAAAACTAATATTTATTTGGTACTGTAACTTAAAACATTAGAAACATTGAGGATTAAAGTGCTTTGTTTCTTTGTTAAAAACTCATCAAGAGCCGGGCGCGGTGGCTCACGCCTGTAATCCTAGCACTCTGGGAGGCCGAGGCGGGCGGATCGTTCTGAGCTCAGGAGTTCGAGACCAGCCTGAGCAAGAGCGAGACCTCGTCTCTACCAAAAATAGAAAGAAATTAATTGGACAGCTAAAAATATATATAGAAAAAATTAGCCGGGCATGGTGGCACATGCCTGTAGTCCCAGCTACTCGGGAGGCTGAGACAGTAGGATTGCTCGAGCCCAGGAGTTTGAGGTTGCTGTGAG
>RJWJ010040890.1:0-13768 GCA_004363605.1 Indri indri
TGGGTAAAACCTTGAGCACAATTGTCTTCCTTAAAAAGGAAAGCATTCCCTGAGGATGTACTCTGCTCTAAGCCATTATAATGCAGCACTTCTGACAGCTTGGAGAAAGGTTCTGGAATCTTGAAAAAGGTATCTGACCAAGGCATTATAGCATCTAATCCATCATGTTCTTAACTAATGATAAAGTACATCAATAGCATTAACAAGATCACTTCATCATGTACATGTGTTTTTGCTTAAGTTATGCATGAACAAATGGTCACCAACATGTTAATAGGAGTTATTTCAGGTAAATAGAATGTTTGTTACTGGTTATACTTTTCCTTATGTCTTGTAGGTTCTTTTGATTTCCTTAAAAATGAGCTAAGCATTCTTGATATAATCAGCAATACCATGTACCTATTTTTATTGTTAAATATTTTTTTAAAAAAATTAAATACAACAAGAAAGAACTTAGATTCTGCCTTCCTCTAAATCCTGGTATGCTTTTAGGTTTTTAGTTTTTAAATCATTGAAAAGACAAATGAGTTTATATTTATTCAGCAAATCTTTTTAATTAAGCAGTTTTACCTTTGACTTATAGTTATCTTATGTTTCAGAAATTTCAAGTTAAATATTTGTAATCACTGTCCTGTTTCTCTTAACATATATTAAAACTCTTTTATTTTATATATTATATGAATGCAATTTCAATGAACTGCGTCTTTCTTTCACTGTTTATATTGCTCGCTTCCATTTTATACCTCTTGTAACCATAGTACACATTGGTGTTATTTCGATTTCTAGGTGAAATTTGTATTATCTTTGGGTGACTTTTTCAAGAAATTGTTTATAGGTCAATCTCTTCATGTTCTCTGTGGATACTGTCATTTTCCTCAATAAGGCCTTTAACAGGCCCTCTCTCCCTGAACTGCAGCTTGCAGTGAGACTAACAGGCTTTTGAAGTTGCTTGTTAGATTTTCTTTGATGTGTTTCTGAAGATTGCAGAGAACACAATCAACCCCTAGTGTGTTCATATATGTTTTGATGTCTTTTCAAATCCAATTTTTGTTTCTAAAGTGGAGAAGTTCACAACCATATTTCTAACAGTTTTTGTTCTTCTGAACTAACATCTTTCAGCCTTTCACCTTAATCACTGTGATAGCATTAAAATGTTCACTTCCATCATATTCTTTAAGATTGAAAACAGAAAAATGATAATATTTAAATATGTTTGTGAGAGAACTAGGTATAAACTAGAACATATCATGGTTCTTTAAAATTTTATGATTTAATTGGAATTTATATTCATTTTATGCAGGGCTGTTCTGGATAAAATCAAAGAGGGAGGAAGAGAGGGGTCATAAGCAGACTCACAGAATATGGTTTGTCTTTCTTGAATCAATTTTACTAAGAATGAGGGACTATTTCTGACTAATTATTCTAAAAGGAACCTTTATAATTAATTAGGTTACTGATCAGTAGCTTCTACATAGAGGATATAATGGATCATTATTACTAATGAGGTTTCCCAAATCATAGCTCTAGTGCTAATAGTCAGAGGTTCTAATAGTCAGAACATGAAAATTCTTTCTCTCCTTTTCCTGTCTTGTATTGCTCTGTTATCAGTTAAAGGTCAGTGAAAACCCACCTACCTTCTAATTAATGGGAGAGAAACAATGTGAACAGTAATAGGTATAATGGGTATACGTTGCAGAGAAAGTCACACTGAATAAGATTTGTAAAAATCTGTAGAACGACCTCAGTAATAGTTTCTAGTCGCTATATTAAATGAATAAATGATGATTTAGAAGTGATTCTCAATGTCGTAATGCAATTTCCATTGAACCTTGGTACAATTAGACTAATTGTATCTGCTGAGAACTCTTTTATTCTCAATAGATATGTATCCAGCCGAATGTTTGTTTCATGTCTCCATTTTTCTGTACTTAGCTTTGTGTTTCACACTCTGGCCAACTCTCCATCTGCTTCTTCACCAATGCTTCTTCAGCTTCAAGACTACTAGCAAGAAAAATCATGAAGTCTAAAGTCAAAGGGAATCTTATTCTCTAGAAATCTTTTTCAAACATTCCGAGCTCCACCAGGCTTGGCTAAACGATGTGCTTCTGTTGTTCCGCGCAAACAGAATTAGCTTTAGTGCATTTGCATCATTATTTTTACCTGTTTATATGTCTTTTTCTATAGTGTATCGAAAGGAAGAGATGTCTTGAAATAAAGGCATGTCTTCATCATATATCCTTGGTATCTGATATATAATACATGACTGATACATGTTAATTTCCTAAAATGAATGTTATTTTTCAAACTTACTGCCAAGATGTCAAATTCACAAGGCTTCCTAATTCTTCCTTCAAAAATCAACATGCAGCCGGGCGCGGTGGTTCATGCCTGTAATCCTAGCACTCTGAGAGGCCGAGGCGTGCGGATCGTTTGAGCTCAGGAGTTCGAGACCAGCCTGAGCAAGAGCGAGACCCTGTCTCTATTACAAAAATAGAAAGAAATTAGCTAGACATCTAAAATATATATATACAGAAAAAATTAGCCAGGCATGGTGGTGCATGCCTGTAGTCCCAGCTACTTGGGAGGCTTAGGCAGAAGGATTGCTTGAGCCCAGGAGTTTGAAGTTCCTGTGAGCTAGGCTGACGCCACAGCACTGTAGCCTGGGCAACAGAGTGAGACTCTGTCTCAAATAAATAAATAAATAAATAAACGTGGAAGAAACTAAATGGAAAGCTAAAGTCCAATAAATAAATAAATAAATAAAAATATTAAAAAACCTTGAGAAACACCTCAGATGCAGAGGCAGAAAGGAAAGGAAGAGAGAAAAAAAAATCAGGGTACTTAGTACTTAAGAAGAATATGTGCAGATTTTGACAAAAAAGCCCCAATTATAAAATAAATAATGAAGGAAATATTGATAAAATATAGTATATTAAAATGAGAAACTTCTGTTCACCAAAAGACTCCTATAGGAAAGTGAAAGTGCAAAGCACGGAAAAAGACAATCTATTTTTTAAATCAATAGAGTAGACAAAGACAAATCCAGAATACATGGCGAATATCAATAAGTCAATAGAAAAAATACAAATAACCCCACACAACAAAACAGACACAGACTTAAAATTCTGATGATACTCTTGCAGAGAAAGCGGAATGCCTGGAACACTTGTGCCTATTTTTCAATATTTAAATTGCTTCGATTACTCTAGGAAATAATAGGGTATAATCTACTAATGCAGATCACATGTCTACCGTATGAACAGGAGTTTCATTCCTATATATGTTCCCAGTAGAATTGGGCACACTTGTGTATAAAATAACAACATCAATAGCAGCACTATATACAAGAGAAACAAAACAATTTAAAAAAATGTTAATCAATAGTTAGAATGCATAAATAAAATTGACATACAGTGAAATACTATGCAGTAATAAAAATAAACTGCTGCTATATTCAATATCATAAACATGTCTCCCAAAATAATGATAAGAGAAAGAAGACTGATACAAATGAGTACATAAAATATGATTTCAGAAATCCAGATAGAAAACAGCAGCATCAGCAGAATGCCAATTGTTTCCAGGCTATGAGATCCATTTTGCCAAATAAATGGAACCAGTTAAGATAGAAAATTAGCTGTTGGAGTAATTTGAGTAATTATTGGAATTTGAGTAAATACTTTATAACCATAAATAAATGAACAAAGTTACATCATAGAGCTTTTAAAAATGAATTTCTTATACACTTTATAAATGAATAAATGATATTTAGGGAAATAAATGCTATCATGTGTGTCATTTTTGTCTTGTAGTTATTTTGAACAATTGTATGAATCAAATGGAAAATTCCCTTTCCCCCCAAAAGTTTGTATTACTGTCTGCATTCAAGAGTGTTTGGTTGTAAGTTGACACTTTACTCAGTGCCCATGGTTCCTTTTTTACGTGTTATATTTGTGAGGTTTGAATGGTTATTGGTATTTAGATTTTTTATTTATATAAGAATATTCACATCTATTCAACTTTATGCCTTTTAAGTCAAAGCTAAAGTATACTCTCTTCTAAGAAGAATTTTCAGTAAATTACAGGTCAAAGTAATTTATTTTTCTGCTAGAGTAATAGCCATTACTGTCTGTAATACTTAATCAAGAATTAATTACTTAATTGCTAAACAAAGCTACTACATTGCTTATAGTTCTTTTATTCATTTTATGGTTTGAACAGTTCATGTGCTTTCACCATTTTATGTTCAAAAGGAAAAACAAGTTTCTTTAAAGTATTATATTTGTACTTATAAATAAGTCTTAGAGTATACATCGAATTGCACATATTGAAATCAAAACATCTATTTATGTATTAATATTCTCAGGTGTAAAATACTATAAAATTAACTTGAATCAATTTAGGTTTAAAATTTTGCAATTCTTACAGAGAATTTTTCTGTGGGTGCTAAATGTTATTTATTACTGTTCAATATTAAGTTTTGTAACTATCAGGTATTGTTTGCCAGTAAGTTAAGGATTTTTTATTTATTTATTTTTTTTATTTCAGCATATTATGGGGGTACAGATGTTTAGGTTACATAAGGATTTTTTATTTTTAAAAAAAGCTTGCACATTATGTTGAAAGTGGAGTTTATTCTGTAAAGTAGTAGATAATTTAATATTTTCATAATGACTAAGGAATGTATATACATATATATTCCTACAGAATATTATATGACTAATATTTGTAATAACCATTACAATAGGAAACATGTCATAATTTCAATATTAATATCATTATCATAGAAACTTCTCTCCCACATCCATTAAACTCTAGTCACCTATTCTATATTTGCTCAAGTTAGCTTTTGAACATGAGCATATTTTAATTACTAAAAAAACACA
Source organism: Indri indri (assembly GCA_004363605.1). Lineage (NCBI taxonomy): Eukaryota > Metazoa > Chordata > Mammalia > Primates > Indriidae > Indri > Indri indri. The sequence goes on from RJWJ010040890.1 coordinate 4,887, forward strand.
TAACTTTACTCTTGTACAGGTATCATGTTTACAAAACATGATTTTTAACATTTTAAAACTGCTTAGACTTTTAATAAAGTGCATTTTGAGAAATAGGAAAGCTGTAATGATCAAGACAAATGGTTTTAAAGGTTTGTGATAGCTCTTTTTCCCAGAAATTTTTGAAGCAAGAACTATAATTTACACTATTACGGTAAGTCATTTATTCTAAAAACAGGAAGGGCCTATCTATCATTTGGATATTTTAAAACAGGCTCCTATAATACATTCCTGGTAAATTAACTTTTGCACTATAATGGAGTGATTGAAAACACAATAGTCCTTGTGATATTCCCTATTTGTCCGAAGAAGGAGTTTGTCTCTCATATCATGGACTGTGTTGTTCTGTTCTGTTTTGTTTCAAAGTGGTATAGGAGTATATATTTTCAGTTGCATGGATCAGTTTTGTAATGTTTGAGTCAGGGTTAAAAGTGTGCCCATAACACACATATTGTTCATTGTACTGGTTAGGTAAGTGTTCACCCATCCCCTGCTCCTGCCTCTCCCCTGCTTGATTTCCACTGAGTTTTACTGCCCTCTATGCACATGTGTGCTCATCAGTGAATTCCAGTTTAATGGTGAGTATATGTGGTGTTTGTTTTTCCATTCTTTAGATACTTCATCTAGGATAATTATCTCCAGTTTCATCCAAATTATTGAAAAAGAAATGAAATCGTCCTTCTTCGTGGTTGAGTAGTATTCCATGGTATACACATATCACATTTTGTTAATCCACTCATGGGCTGATGGGCATTAGGGTTGATTTCATATCTTTGCAATTGTGAATTGTGCTGCTATAAACATTCTAGTGCAGATGTCTTTTTTATAGAATGTTTTTTGTTCCTTTGGGTAGATGCCCAATAATGGGATTGCTGGATCAAATGGCAGGTCTACTTTTAATTCTTTGAGGAATCTCCATACTGTTTTTCATAGAGGTTGTACTGATTTACAGTCTCACCAATGGTGTATAAGTATTTCTTTCTCTCTGCATCCACGCCAGCATCTACAGTTTTTGGACTTTTTAATAAAAGCCATTCTGAGTGGGATAAGGTGCTATATCATCATGGTATTAATTTGCATTTCCTTAATGATTAGTGACATTGAGCATTTTTTTCATCTGTTTATTGGCCATTTATCTGTCTTCTTTTGAGAAGCTTCTGTTCGTGTCCTTTACCTACTTTTTAATGGGTTATTTGATTTTTTTTCTTGCTGAATTGCTTGAGTCTTTGTAGATTCTGGTTATTAGTCTTTTATCAGATGTGTAGCTTGTAAATACTTTCTCCCATTCTGTAGGTTGTCTCCTTGGTCTCTTGATTATTTCCTTAGCTGTGCAGAAGCTGTTAGATTTCATCAATTCTCATTTATTTATTTTTGTTGTTGCTTTGATTGCCATTGGGATCTTCTTCATAAATTTGTTGCCTAGGCTGATATCTAGAAGAGTTTTTTCCAACATTTTCTTCTAGTATTCTTATGGTTTCATGCCTTACATTTAAGTATTTTATCCATCTTGAATTAATTTTTGTGAGTGGTGAGAGATATGGATCTTGTTTTATTCTTTAGCATGTGGCTGTCCAATTTCCCCAGCACCATTTACTGAATAGAGATTCTTTTCCCCAGTGCATGTGGTTGTCTGCTTTGTCAAAGATTAGTTTGCTATATGTGGATGGTTTTATTTCTCGGTTTTCTATTCATTCCTTTTGTCTATGTCTCTATTTTTGTGCCAATACCATGCTGTTTTGGTTACGATAGTCTTGTGGTATAGTTTGGAGTCTGGTAATGTGATGGCTCCAGATTTGTTACAGAAGCGGCCCCAGAAGCAACATCTCTCCCTGACCTTCTGCTGCCCTTCTGTCTGTCACCACTCTTTCTTCCTTGAAACAAACTATAGTAACCAGAATTCCTCTCCCTCAAGGCAGGTCACAGAAACTAGAACCACTCTCCTATAATACAAGCTATAAAACCTACAAACATTACTCTAACCCTCCTGTAACTTTCTGGATAAGAGCTGGCCATAAAGAAATTCTCTGATCTACCTTGTCTGATAGTAAGCCATAAGACCCTCATTTATAAAGGATATAAAAAAAATCCTAGAGAGGTCCTGCCCCCTACCTGGGATAAAGAAAGTGCTATACAGAGAGGCTGAGAAGAATATGAACAGACAGGTGTTGCTGGGTGTCCCCCAAGTCTATATGGTTGTCAGTTCTTCCTAAAATCTAAGCATAAAAATAGATAGTTTTCTCTGGGTCTTTGGGTCTTCATTTCTGAAGGGTCCCCTGTCATGTAAAATTTTTATTAAATAAATTTGTTAAGCTTTTCTCTTGTTAACCTGTCTTTTGTTATAGCAGTGTCAGTCTTGACCCTTACAACGAGTGAGGAAAGGTATCACATCTTTCCACACCTATACCTTCTTTGATATTTTGCTTAGGATTGCTTGTAATCAATCCCAATATTTGCTTGCTTTGAAGGAAATTAAAATTTAAATATAGAAGAAGACAGTCAAGTTGTTAGAGAAACCAATGGGCATATGTATGTTATGTTAGCTATAACATACAAATTCTAGAAGTAGCTATTTATGCAACTATAGCATTTTGCTTAGTCACTAATTTCAATATAGCCCAAAGATTATCTGGTTTTCTTTTAATGAAATACTTCTGTTTTAAATATAATTAACTTAGTCATTTTCCAGTGTTAAAAAAAAATAGACTCATCGCTCTCATCTCTTATTGGCCTTGTAGTTTTGATTGAATTCAGTGGATAGCTAAGTGGTGTTATTGATTCAATTAGCTTGAAATTATAGGGACAAGTCAAGAAGAAAGTCTTTTGGTAAGGTGGTAAATTTGAAATGTCTCACCATAAAAAGATATGTGAGGTGATGAATATGTTAATTGGCTTGATTTAATTATTCCACCTTGTATGTGTATATATGTGTGTGTGTATATCTATATATATAGGAAAACATTAAATTATATCTAATACATATATATAATCATTATTTACCAAGAAAAAATTAAAATTGAAAATAAAAACATAAAAAGGAAAGGTCTTTGACAATGATGTGCTGAAGCTTAACATTTATTTTTGATAAAAAAACAGATGACTGAAATTTAAATGTTTTTGTTTTATATAATATTTCACAAAGTTATCATTAGAAGCATGAGATCTTCCTAAATATAGTAATGATATCCACAGTGACATCTTTTACTGTTTTATTGTTTGTAGAAAATAGAGTTAATAAAGTTCAAGATATTTGGATTACTATTCATACTAATTTTAAAGATACAAATAATTATGCAGGTCTGCGAGGAAGTAAGCCTGGTCAAGATGTGATAGAAGGAAATATGACCTTTTGAGATTGCACACATTTTCACATAAAGAGTGCAAAGTTTATAAACAATAAAACTTAGCAGTTAGTTTCACAAATACTTTATTTGTTTTCAGGGTCACAAAGGTGGTGGGAAACTGTATTTGTAGTCTGTACTCCTAGCCCACATCTACCCTCAGGCAAATTGTCATCATTATCATTTTTGAGATGAGGTGAAAGTCAGATATAGGTTTAAGTCAAGATATACAAATCAGTGGATTTATTTGTTTAATAAATAAATGTAAGTAATATAATATTTTACTCACTATTGTTAGAAGAAAATTTTTTAAAAAGAATGACTTTCATAAAGATACAAAAATAAACATGTGTTTAAGATTTTAACTCGAGGGTACCGGGTAGATGTTATAACTGGTTCAAAAGTAAATTGAAAAGAAAAAAAGACATATTTATAGAGTAGGGATATTTTTTAAAATGTACAAATGAAGGCAAAAATTAGCTTCTTCTGCAATGGGGGAAGGAAGTCATTTGAACCTCTGTTGGGCAGAGCATAATTTGCATGTCTATAGACAAGAATTATTTTGCAGCCATTATTTAATTCTTTAGGGATACAGCAACTCAGTCATGCTCAAAAAAATGAGTTGTCGAAATAAAAACAAGTGAAATGTAACTCGTTTTAAACCAATCATAAAGACAATTTATTTTTCTTTGTAAATACATAGTGGCATGCCATTTCAAAGGATAGTAAATGTTTAGTTATCTCTATGATTTTTGATTTGTAGGTGTTGTCCTTTAGATTTAAGTCAGATATATCAAATGCATTACACCAATATAGCATTAAACATTTTGAGGGGCATGAGATAATGAAGGTATTACATAAATTCAGATTAGACAGTCATTCAAATATTGATCTCTTCCAACAAATAAAGAGTCTTTTCCTTCCACCTAAATGTCTCCAAAACAGCTTACATTAATTTATGTGTGTGTATTGCACACATATTACATAATTCACATTTTTTACATATTTGGAAAACTACTTAATCAAATTGCTTATTAAGAAACTAATAAGAAAAGATAGAGTAGTTAATGCCTGTAGGGTAGTAAATTGGAGGAATGTAGCCCTAGAATATGTGGCATTTTCTAAATAATTGTGGCAGATAAAGGCTATTTCAATGAATCTATTATTTCCTTCAAAAGGAGATTATCTTCTCAGGGGTGGTTATAAATGTGAAAGGCAAATATTAAAAGACAGGGTGCTAAATACACACTTATATTTTCATGCATGCCATTTTCTTTCTGTTTATAAATACGGGTTATTTTCACCTTCTCACTGTCACTTTAGGATTTAAGTAGCAGGCTAAGAATGAGAAAGTCTTACGATTTCTACAGAAAAAGTCATTTTGTTTGAGAGAATATGACAGGGTTGAACTTTACCTGAATCTGTGTTCCTGGAAAACAAGAATGGTTAAGAAATCCTCACAACATTTTGTTTTTCAAAATCCTTTCTCCCTCCTATTCTTTTGTGTTCCAGAAATGGCTTGCTGCAAAGAACCATTCCTCCCAAATGACTTAAATGAGACTAAACAACCAGTTTGCTATTCCACTTCCACAAGCCTCACAGATAGATGACTTCTTTAAAGCTTTCTTGTTATGAGGCCAAGCACAATCCCTTCCCTTTTCCTAAAGCTGATCATAAGGTCAGATACATATCCTTCAACTTCCTGTACCTTATCTCATAGTTGATTAGTTCAGATTACAACTGGTGGTCCCTGAAACTAGGTAGGCACAGAGATAAGCATTTCTTCTTCGGTTAACAGAGTGAGACTTTCCCTCATTGCACCTATAACTTGTGTTCTTTTACCAAGAAAAGTCTAAGGTAAAACCACTATGCCAAGTCACACTGACCTTCAGATCTGGGGTCCTCTTCCTACTGTAGCAGGCTGACTAAAATAAATTTCATTACTTGTGTTGTTTTTCTCGTTAACAAATATGTAGATAATTTAGTTTAATTTTGTCATGGAAATAAATATACAACAATGACAACATTCGAACACAAGAACATGCAGCAATACTCTAAAATCAGCTACATGGAACCATTCACGGAACAAATAATGCTTTTTATATTATTGTTATTAATGTATAGTTATTACTATTTATTATTTTATTGTATCGTTATATATGTTAATGGCTGTAAAACTGTTGACATGTTTATTGCCTTCATTTACATAAAAGGAAAAATATCCCTTCCTTTGTTCCAAAAACATATTAATCTTTTTTAGCCTGTACAAAAAAATTTACTGGACATGAACTTGTTTTTACAATCTGTAGAAAATATAATTTCTAGATAAGAAATGAGGAATCCATCTAGGAAGAACGCACAATAGAAAGAAAAATGAGAACATATGATGTGGCTTAAGAAAGCATCTTTTTATATAAATATAGTAATTATAACTGCCAAAATTATTTTGCATTTTCTAAATTTTTTGTTAAAAAGACATTCACATTTGAAGGCTATCCATATTATGTTACCTCCTAGATTTTTTTCTATTTTATAGTGTTTTAATTATTTAAGTGATTTTTTAGACTTAAGTTTTTAATCCATTTAGAATGTATTTTTTTGTGTTGATGTGTGGTATTGGCGCATGTTTATTTTATTCTTGAGTCATAGTCAGTTTTGACCACAAGATTTATAAAATAAGTCATATTTAGTTTCCACTGTATTAGCATGTATGTTTGTGTTATGTATTGCACGCTAACATACTCTTGAATTTGTTTATGAATTGCCCACTTTGTCCAATTGTCTGCTTGCCTATTTATTTAAATCTATAGGAAAACATAGTACTTTATGGCATGTTTTCATTTCAGGTAAATTAAATTCTCTAATCACTATTTTTCCTGTTTTATAATTCTCTGCATTTCTTTTATTATTTTCTTGCGAACTTTAGAATGTACAAGATAATTCCATCTAAATGTAAATGATAACAGTTTTAAATAATATTGGGTTCTAATTGAAACCTATCATTAAATTTATATATATGAATTTTGAAAGAATTGAAGTTCTATTATGTTTCTTCTCATCCAAAAGCATGCTATGATTTTTCCAGTTGCTTATATAGTCTTTTAAGGCCTTAAACATGATTTTGTATTTTTCTTCATATGAGATTTTTTGTTGAATTCATTCCCAAGATATTAATTTCAGTTTGCTTGCATGTTTTCCGGAAAAATAAATGTATTTATTCTTTCATTTTTTTCAGTATTTAAACAAAATATTTTATTTTATTTTTATTGCATTTACTAGAATCCCTACAATAATGATCAAATAATGTGATAATGGGGCGTACCTCTTTAGTTTCTGATTTAATTTTAATGGCTTGAGGGGCTGGCTACTAGAAATAATTACAGTTGCAGCAGAATATTTTCATATTTTCTTGATCTCAGATTAATAATTTTCTGCTACTAGGCCTTTTTTTAAAAATAAATTTTATTTTTTAGAACAGTTTTACGTTCATAGCAAAACTGAGCAGAAAGTACAGAGAGTTCCCATAAACTTATGTGCAGCTTCCCCCAGTACAAATATCCCCCGCCAAAGTGGTACATTTTTTACTTTTGATGAACGTACATTGACACATCATTATTACCCAAAGCCCATGATTTACATTAAGTTTCACTCTTAGTGTTGTACATTCTGTGAGTTATAAGTCCACCTGGATAGTATCATATAGAGAGTAGTTCCCTGCCCTAAAAATACTCACCTGTTCTTCCCTTCTCTTGTTGCTGATCTTAATTAGAAAGATTCTAGTTCCTCACCATTAAGTGTGATGTTAGCTGGAGGGTTTTGGTAAATATTCTTTATCATGATAAGGAAGTCCTCTTTATTCCTAGTTTTCTGAGAGATCACCTAACTATTGGTTTTTTCTTAATTAGGAGTGCCACCTCAATTTTATCAAATAAATTTTGTCAGGTTCCGCTTGAATTTGTTTGTGTGATAACTGATGATATATCTACTACATTCAAGGAATGAATTATCATTATCATTTTATCTTATAGTTTAATAATCTTTCCACATTTTATGGTTTTATTCAGTTTTATTTATTGCTTTTATTCTTTTATTAGTTAATAATTCTACTCTAGTTTTTTCATATAATTAATGGTTATGCTTTCTTCCTAGGTGCTCAGAATTAAATACATTTTTTATATGCTTGGAAAACAAAGGATAAGTTATTCATAATACCAAGGGACCATTTCTCTACCTTTTCTTCTTCCATCTACAAAATTTCCTTCTTGAGTATTTTCAGTTTCTCTCCCTCTTCCATATCCTCCAGTGGCCTCCATCAGTTTACTAGAGGAATTTTTCTTTTGTCTTTACATTTTTTCCTTGCTCTTGGGTTTTCCTAAGGCATTTAGGCCTTTTGTTTCCAGACTACTATCAGAATTTTCTTTGTCTTTTCTATTTCAAGAATCCTTAATCAGTACTTATACAATCCCACCAAGTCTCTGAGTATTATTTTACACAGGTTGATCTATGTAGCTAAAGCAGCATGGCTCACCATTGAGTTCTGTCCTTCTGTATTTCTATGTTTAAAATCATTGGTGGTTTGGTGCAGACCTCTCTTTTTATTTCCTTGGTGGGCTGCACACACCTGTACACACTTGGCTATCCTCAGATAGCTTTCTCTGCTCTTGATACATGAATAATATGATTGTTGCCGGTGTATAGGATTATGGGAGCAGCACTTTTCTCTTTGTCATCTAGACATGTCATTGCACTCTTTTCTGTCTTTCCGTTTTGTTTATGAGAAGCCCAAGTAGAAACTCTTTTCTTTAGTCACTTTTGAGTAACTTATTCCTATTGTCAAGAGGCTTAATAATTTTTCTCTTTTAGGCTTGTGATATATTAATTTTAAAAATATACATGTTTCTTCTCATTATTTCAACCCGAAATGCTGTAAAAAAAAATTTCAATATGTTGACTTAGATCTTTCTGGCTTAGAAAGACAAAATCTATTTTTTATTTGTCTTTTCTCCATCTTTTTTTTCTTCTTCTGGAACTCCCTATACTCATTTGCTATGCCTATTGCACCTACACTGTAAGATTTTCTTTTTTTCCTTTTTGACTTAGAGATCTTTGTGTTTTTGCTTTACTTTATATTTCATTGACTTTCTGTATGATATTACAGGCTATAAATTTAATTCCAGAAAATTATCATCTAATACCTCAATTTAAAAATTAATGTTTTGCTGTTGCTCTGCTTGTTTATTTTGAAAAATCATATTTCTGTTTGGCAAATTGTTTATAAGGGTAAAGGAAGGGAAATCCGTAGAAAGCAATTGCAATAATTCATGAAAGAGATCATCATGGCATGAGCCAAGGTAGTATCAGTGGAGATAGTAAGAAGCAGAACCATTCTACATACACGTTCAAGGGAAAGCAGAGTGATGTTGCAGACAAATGGAATGTGGGATATGGTTGAGACCAGGCTTGTTTCTTTTCTTTTCTTTTCTTTTTTTTTTTTTTTTTTTTTTT
>RJWJ010040891.1:0-13787 GCA_004363605.1 Indri indri
GTTTCTGGGCTCATGGTGGCTCTTTCTTCGTCTTCCAAGTGAGCAACGTAGCATCGCTCTGACTAATGTCACATCTCCCTCTAGCCACAGCCAGGTAAGGCTCTCCCTTTTCTCAAATGATTAGAGGAGGCTACCTGGATAATCCAGGATAACCTCTTTAACCTGAGTGTCATCTGCAAAGTCCCTTTTGCCTTGGGAGGTAACATCGACTAGTTCCAGGGGTTTGGGCGTGGCCAACTGCATGGATACCATTATTCTGCCTACCACAACCATCATCCCCTTTTGCAGATGAGCGATGTATGGCTTAGGTATGTTTGAGAGGTCAGTGGATTTACCAACAGCCATCCAAAAAACGAGGTCAGTGCTCGTTTTGAACATAGCTTTCTCTGATTTCAAATTCTGTGCTCTTAGCGACTGCTGCATGCGGTTGTGGGCGTCGAAGGGGCCTCCCTAGATCCAAGTGGTCTGTAAGCATTTACGTGTGATGTTTATATAACAGATTTTCTGTTGGAGTATTCTGATGTTTCAGGGAATTAAAATGACTTGTCCTGAGGTAGGTGGGGAACAGTGGCAATGTTTAGAGTTTATTTATACTTACTGCGGGTGTTACCCAAATTTGGTCTTTTTTTCGTGGAGACATAAGAGAGATTGAGTAATAATTATTGAACATAAAAATGAACTTTCAAAAATGATCTACTTCATGGACAGCAGTGAAGGTTCCATCTGTTAAAATATGGATTTGAGTCACGTTTCACAAATTTAAAAGCAGATATTCTTTTACTTTTTGAAGGGCATGATAGAGATTTTTAATGTGGTGTTTCTGTGAAGGTCTTTTTTTTTTTTGCTGTGTTATTATATGTATTCTTATAGAGTAGATTTTCTAAAATTATATATCTTTCTCAATTTAACACAAAATTAGTTCGTATCTGCACCTGGCACTTCAATTTTGGTTTATAAGAAAGCTGTAGAATTGTATGTTATTGGCATATTGCAAATCACCAACTGTGATTCTGCCACTGAAATTCAAACAGCATTTGTTCATCACACCGTCCAGATTTCATAATACTTGTGTTTTCTAAAAATGCTAGAGATGATTATTGAAGCTAATATACGTGTATAAGCTCTTCCATCATGTGCGGCATTTAACGACTCGTTTTTTTGTAATTTTTAATCTCGATTTTCAGTTTGCAGAAAGGGCTTGATTCTTGAGAGAGCATATCATTGTGAAAAGTTAATAACAAAATGTGAATTTCATTTGCTTCCAATTAAACACCAAAATGTCAAAACTTAATTTCATCAAAATGCATATTAAGCCACACACCTTGTGAAAAGTAGGATGATATTAAAACTCAAGTGTAGAAGTCCAAAATCCTGATGATGAGCTTGGTTATGCTGTTAGTTTACCTTGTTTTATTTCTCAAGTTAAAAATTAAAAATTGGGTGCGTTACTGGAAAGATGGGCAATCAATGCAGGGTCATTGAACGCTGATGGTCCACAGGCCAAATTTAGTCCACTACCTGCTTATATAAATAAAGTTTTATTTAAACATAGCTACATTCATTTATGTGTTGTCTGTGGCTGCTTTCATGCTACAATGGGTAAGCTGAATAGTTGTTAAAGAGATCATATGTAGCATGGCTCCAAAAGTATTTACAGTCTGGTCCTTTTCAGAAGAAGTTTGCTGATCCCTGATGTAATGGGATATCTCTGCTACTAATACAAGGAGACACTTGCCAGTTAATATCAGATACCAAGCTGATTTTATTTCTGTATGTGGAAAATTTGATGTATACATACAAACTCTTTTACATTTTTCGTAGCTATTAAGGGTTTTTTTCCCCACTTACGTTGCTTATTATAAGGTTGAGTGGCCCAACTATCCATCCTACTTTGTTTTCTTCTTTCCACTTAACCTCCTTCTGGCTTATTTAATCAGCTAATTATATATCATACCTCAGCAGGGTTCTGAGATTACTGTTTGTCTACATGTCTCTGTGACCTTACAATGGTTTTCTTTGTTGTTTCATGAATGGATTGATGATATGTAAATGTTTATGGAAATATCATAGCATTTGTTCAAAATGACAAAAGATTATGAAATGAGATTTGTAATTATAAGTGCTGTTCATGTTCTGTGGTTTCTTATTACTGTCCTTTACGTGATAGGAGTATTGGCCTTGAAAAGGCTTAGATCGGAGGTAGTAGAAGAGGGGGCTTCAGCTTAACTATAGCCATGGTTCTTTCCTTGGAATGCTAAGCTTCCTAGGCGTGGGATTGTAGGGTGATTATCCAAGGTGAGAGCCATTATTGTTCCTTAGAAATTTATTACTCTTTGGGATTTTTAAGAAGTATATTAGTGCTTTAAGAACTGCATTAGTTATAAGAAGAAATAAAATGAATTCTTATTTTTATAGTGTTTATAATACTGGTATAACATTGAAAACATATTTATTTTAATAATCTTATACTTCAGAAAAGTTGGAATCATAGAGTATTTCCATATACCCTGCATCTATTCCTAGTGCTGTCATCCTGCATAATCATAGAACAATTATCAAAAGTCAGAAACTCACTTTGAATGAGTCCTGTCAACTAATCTTCATAGCTCATTTGACTTTTGCTTCTTTTTCACTAATGTCCTTTATCTGGCCCTGGATCCGGTCAAGGACTTCACATTGCATGTAGCTCTCATTTTTCCTCGGGCTCCTCCAGTTTACACAATTTCATTATCTTTTCTTTTACTTTCGTGACCTTGACACTTTTTGAGAGTATTATTTTCTAAAATGTCCCTCAATTTGGCTGTGTGTGATATTTCCGCACGATTAGTTGGAAGTTGTACGTTTTTGGCAAGAACACCGCAGAAGTAATCTTATATCCTCCTCAGTGCATTGTATCAGATGGCTCGAGGTGTTGCCACGTCTCATTACTGGTGACGCTGACCTTGGTACGGTGGTGTCTGCCAGGTTACTCTACTGCGAAGATGCTGTTTTCCCACTTTTAGTTAAAACGTATCTTATGGGAATACATTTTGTGATATGCAAATATACCATTTCTCATCCTATTCTCATCCATTAATTTTAATATCTGTTGGTGGATTTTACCTGCAACGGTTATTACTGTGGAGGTTGCCTAGTGATCTTTTCTATTTCCATCATTCCTTCTGTATTTATTATTTGGAAAGCCACAGTGGGGAACAGCTGTCCATTCCCCTCCATTTATTCAGTTATTTATTTATGTCATCGTGGACTCATGGATATTGAGTTTGTTCTCTGGATTATGATCCAATGCTGGCATTATTTGTTGTTTACAAGTTGTTTTGGCTTTGGGTGTTGGGCGCACCTTAGGGTTGACACCTGTTTCCCTTTGCTGTGCCCCCATCATTTTGGGATACTTCTTACTTTTTGGCATCACAAGGCTTTCCCGGCTTATCATGTGTTTTCTCTGACCCCAGACCTGAAATCAACCATTTTTCCTAGGAACTCTGTTTCATTTACTGGAGAATTGTATTACAAAATTAAGATCTGGACGCTAGGTGTGCTCTTTGGCACTGGGATGTCTTTGCTCCTAGAACCTCAGTGGATAGAGCTAGGAACTCTGTATGTGTATGCTCACACACGCATTAATGTTTGTCTATACCTATCTGTGAACCTCCCTAACTACCTACTTATAAAAATCATGAGTTTATACTGATACCTCTGATTCCAATCTCATACGGCAGAATTTATTCTAGCTTTTCCTTCTTTGTAACTTCTGTTTGTGAGATCATTGGCTTTTATCATCCAAAATATTTTTACTCTTTTGTTCATTCCGTGTGTGTGTGTGTGTTGCAGAATGAGAATTGCTAAATCATACACTTGTGAGAAACAAATTTACTAACTAGAATATAATGTTTGTACCACAGTTGTTTTTGCCTTTAGCTTTATATTAAACGGTGAAAACAGAATTTTCCTAAGTTACTTAGGCTGGTTCTTTTCTCCCCAGCCCCCTTCCGTGTGGTCACATTATTCATTCAGAACGAAGTTAGGTTTATTTGTTTCTATGCCATTTTGCATTTTCCTACTGCCCTCCCTCCCCCCACCTCGCCTTGCCATCCTGGTTGATTTTAGTCATTATTTCTGTTTTAGGTAATCGAGTCATTGTTACGCTTCTAAGAGTCAGAGCTATACAGCAAAATAGACTCAGAAAAGTGTCACTGTCTCATTACATTGTCCATTCCCAGTCCCTCTTTCTTTCAACCCTATTCCTATTTATTCCCTGTTAAGTAACCCATTTCGTTAGTTTCTCTTTTATACTTCCTGTATATCCTATGCACAAATGAGCTGATACATGTGTAATTTTTAATACTCTCTTCTTCCTCTATGAAGAGTAGTTTGTACTGTGTGTGTGTGTGTGTGTGTATACACACACACACACTCTTTTGCATTTTTCCTTTCTACTTAACAATATATCCTATATTAAAAAGAGATTTAAATCTACCCTTCCCTTAGCATGCTGTGATAGCAAGTCGTTTTTATTATTTTCTACCCATAGAATTTTGAATATGAAATACACAACTTAGATATATAAAAGCAAAGCATCAAAATTCAGGGAAACACTGTTTCTTTGAAGTTTTGCTTCCTAAAGCTTAACATTCCAGGGTCATCAATATCAGTATTTTTCCACTAAGATTTATGTCAAAATAGTATACATTTTTCATAGTAATTTAAATGCTTTTACTTAATAAATGCAAACTTGTCTTTCATTTCCAGCTGGTAGCAGTGTTCGACGAGCAAGATCCACATCATGGAGGTGATGGCACCAGTGCCAGCTCCACAGGTACCCAGAGCCCAGAGATATTTGGTAGTGAGCTTGGCACCAACAATGTTTCCGCCTTTCAGCCTTATCAAGCAACCAGTGAAATTGAGGTCACACCTTCAGTCCTTCGTGCAAGTAAGTAAAAGCTCTTTCTTCTCTGCACATTTCATCTTAATTTACAGGGATACCAGCTTTTATTATCCATCCATGCTCCTGCAAATGGAATTCATTATCTGTTCTTATCAAAAATTGATTCAGTTTAGAACCTGGGCAAATGTCTTTTGCAAGAAGAGTAGGCAATTCTTCACATTTTAATAGATAGGGCTTACATTACTTTTAGTATACTTTTAATTGCTCGGTCACAGTAAATAAGAGCAATAGTTCAGGTTAATTTATCTGGATTTTCCTTTCCATGTATTTTATCTGAATGCTGGAAAAAATAGAAATAATCAGAAGGCTTTGCATGAGAACAAAACGTAGCATCATTAACTGACTGTCAACTAATTCGGTTGCAACCATTATTTGTATTATTTGAACTTTATCTGAAAGTTACCTTCTGGGATCTGGAAGAGCTGCTGTTACAGTGCCACCTCCAGAAAAGGGGATATAGGACACAGTGACTCTATATTAGCAGTCCTAGGACACAGAGTATTTCTCTTCTGGGACACTGGCTTGAAGAATTCTATTAGCCATTCCTGGAAGGCTTACTCAGAAAAGTGAGGTACTTTTGCTGGAGAAATAGTAGTTAGTGTTTGTAATTATATAATTTTATGATGGAGCAGTTGTTACAATTACGAAGGTCCATTTCAAGAAATTTGTAGGTTATTTTTAGGAATATCTATTTGGAAACATTAGTTTTTCAGGTGGAAAATTTGGTCTTGTGTGGGTTTACTGATTGATAGTCTTCAGTTGATCTGCAGATATAGATGGATAATTATACATAATATATGTTTATATAATGTGTAAAATTAGCACGCAAAATGTAGGTAATGGTTAGAATGCATAGTTTATTCCTCTAAAATGCATCCTTATTCTCATTTTTTTTTTTTGCATTGGTAGCAATCTATGGCATTTTTGCAATTTGCTTCTAGATGTTTATAAACTGCTTCTGCTCTGAATGTATATATAAGGAGAACAAGGAAAGAATATTAAAAATTAACACATCTGGTTGTCCATCAGAACCTGCAGGAAAAGTGTGCCACATAGATGTGTAGAGAATTTAGAAGGAATAGTGCAACGTGGGTCATGTAAGTAATGCCCTAGAGCAGTGGTCCCCAACCTTTTTGGCACCAGGGACCTATTTCATGGAAGACAATTTTTGCACAGATGCAGTGGGGGTGGGGTGGGGTGGAGCTCAGGTGGTGATGCCGGTGATGGGGAGCGGCTGTAAATAGAGACGAAGCTTTGCTCCCTGGCCTGCTGCTCACCTCCTGCTGTGCGCACCCACTCAAGTTTCATGGTAGACAGTTTTTCCATGGATAGGGTGGGGCAGGGGAGCGTGGAGCTCTGCAGCCTGTTCCCTAACAGGCCACAGAGTGTTACCAGTCCAGAGCCTTGCGGGGAGGGAACCACAGCCCTAGAAGATTCTATTCGGGCAAAGACCAGTTCTAACCACTTCCTACGATTGCCCTCTGTCATCTGGACGAGATGAGACCTAGATATAATGAAAAATGTTTCCCAGGAACCCTGGAGTGGAACGGCTGCTATAAGTTGTTTTAGTCGAACATTTCTTTATATGGAGGATATTTAGATTTGGTCGTAAAATACAAGCAAATGTATTTTACATTAATTTTTGTGGAAGTAACATTTCTTTACTCCAAGGGTATATTAATACTATTTTAAAAGTCCGATATTGGATTCACTTTGAACAGTGTTTTTCAAAATGTGGGGCAGGTACAGTGCATGGTGTACAAGGTGATGTGTAGGTGGCACAAAAGTTACCCTAGTTTCTTTTGTTGTATACTAGCTCATTAAACCCACAATTTAATGGATATCTGCTTGGAATGAGCCTATGTATACAACACAGATTGCCTAAATTTGAGGAAATTTTAATTAACTCATAGTGCAAGTATTGAGGTACCTAGAGTTTGGAAAATGATGTCTTTATGTGAGTAATTACACCTTAATGTACGTACTTAAATACAAAACTTTGTGTTGTGTTACTGTTGTGGTTTTGTGTTTGTATGTTTTCTAAAGCAAGAAGCACTATGATTTTCTGCGCCATGAGAAATGTTGGAGGAAGGGTAAATCCTGTGTGGACGTTAGAAGAATTCGAATGCATGCTGTCCATCCCTTTTTATCTTTTCTCTCCTCTGGACTCAACAAAATCTCCAACACACAACCACCCACATTTGGCCGGCCCTTATGTGTTAAAATTTAAATGCTGTTTTCAATCCAAAATATCTCTTTTATCTTGTTTTTATTGAGAAAAAGTTACATTTGAAGCATATGTGTTGTCTTGCAGCCACCAGTGGGAGAATATGCAAATCTTGTTTTCTTGCTTTGATTTTTATACGCTGAGGTTGTTTAGATTTTAAGGCCTTGGCAGGCATTGGGTAAGTACATGTTATGCATCTACTATGTACAACATTCGTGACTATGTAAAAATTGCCATCACACATGAGCCATCTAGCTATTAAAATGCTATTTCATGCTGTATTAATGACATTCTTTCACACATGGAACACGAGTCTGTGCTGGCCGCATCGCACCCTTGCTGTCAAGGAACTAGGGTTCATATTTTTCATTATTTACAGATCGGAAAATAAAGAAGCCAACAATATGTAGACGTTTGCTCCATTGAGGAATAGTTCTAATTAGGGGCATGATTAATAAAGACTTTCAGATAAATAAACTCTTCATTTTGGCCTCGAGGAAAGAGTGATAACTTTCCTCTGTTTTCCAGTGAATGAATTTACTCATTCCCTTTGTTCTGTAAAGAATTTGGTGGAAGGTGAGAAAAATAGAGTATAATTCTTTTTTTCGTTGAAACATGGGCATTCAATTTAGGTATTAAGATAAAGCCTGGGTGGGTTTAATGCACAGAATTCTCACCTTGTGGTCTTTTTGTGTGTTCTTACACACTGCCATTGAGTTGGCCTTAAGCTTTTTTGTTAGTACATACAGAGAACTCTAATTTAGTTAAATCAGTGGTTGTCACCCCGGAGCGGTTTTCCCCCAAGGGACATTTCACAATGTCTGTAGGTATTTTTGGTTATCACGACTGGTAGGTGTGTGTGTGGGAGATTGCTCCTGGCATCTCGTAGAGGCCAAATATAGGGTTAAATATCCTGCAAGCACAGGACAGTGCCCTGCATTCAAGAACTCACCAGCCCAGACGTCACTAATGCCAAGGTTAGAAACCCTGAACTGAATGAATTGTTGTTTTTACAGTCACAATAGCAGTTATCTGAAACTTGAGAGAAAATTTTTCCTGAGTCCAGTATATTGAAAAATGTCCTGAATACCACCCTTAAACTAAAGGGACAGAGATGCTATTACTACTAATTACGATATCATTCATAGTAGGTAACTGATGGACAATAATAAAGAAAGGGTGGACTGTGAGTAGTAGTGCACAAAATATTAGTACAATTATTCGAATAAAAATACAAACTTTTCTAAAAAAAAAAAAACTAAGGAAATGACGAACCACACAGTGAAAGACAATGTATGTAAAAGCTTCTCATGTCAAAGAAAGAAAATAAAATCGCACAACCGTAAGAAATAAATACCTGTGGGAAGGAGAGAATAGGTTGGAGGAAGCAGAGTAGGAGCTGGACTTCTACTACCTTGTTTCCTATGTTTGACATCGGAACCTTATTGTATTTTCCATAATTATAAAACAATCCAATTTTAATTTTTAAAACGTTTTAAATGAGTAATGGTACTATTCATAATAAAATGTAACAGATAATTCTTAAAAATAAAAAATGAATACGAAATACCTAAATACAAATATATATCCTGTTGGGGACCCCAACATACCCCAAGGGTAACTATTTTAAGTGATTTTACAGCACAGTAATTTGTCCAACCAAAGGTAGATGGATCCTAAGGAAGAAAAGAACTGCCAAGCAAACAAGAGCCATGCAACTGTTGTTGGTGGTGTTAATCTTTTATTTTTAGGTGGGTGTTATGGGTGAAGGAAATGAGGAATTATAATATTCCAATTCTGTCATTCCCATTGCCATTGAGGAGCCAGGATTCTTAGCATAGACAAAAAGGGAGACAAATGTATGTTAGTGGAGAACATACAAAAATTTTATAGTCCTCAATTTGGAATAGGATATGTGATAATAAATTCATGGTATGTTTTATTTCTTTAAAAAAAAGAGAACATGGAAGGAACAGTCCTCTGTGTTCACTGAAACAGCCTAGAATCGGTGACCAACCCAGTGACTCAAATTTCTCACATCCAAACTGTGCTCTGGAAATAGCGTCTCCCATTAAAAGAGAATAGAGCTTCTTAGAGAAGTGCTTGAATTTAGGTCTGGACAGGAGGAATGTACGAGATGATCTTGGATCATCATGTCATATTAGCAAACCAGGACACCATGAAAGGTTACTTAGTTTGTGTCGGCTGGCCTAGGAGCCAGCACGATGTTCCCGTTGGCCAATAGTGGGACAATTGGAACATCAATAAAGATAGTAACAGCAATAAACACACGAGTAAATAAGCCAGCAACCAAGGTAAAGGATGTGAGCGAACCAATCTATTATTGGAAAACTGTTCAAGGAAGGAAAGAATGAGTCACGTATTCTGCGTTTTCTACATGAGTGGTATCACTAGATAACCGAATAGTAGGTGAGAGTAAAGTTACTTTTTGAAGAAGTATTCCAGGTAATGAATGAAGATTAATAATATTAACAGAGTTAGACTACTACTATTTTGTAATTCTTGATCAAATAATGGACGTAGGTTATTGATCATTGCTGTGGTCTGTGTGCCCCCCCTACAGAATTCATGTGCTAGAAATCTAAGCCCAGTGCAGCAGCGTTAGGAGGTGTGGCCTGATGGAAGGTGTTCAGGTTGTAAAGTCTCTGCCTCATGACAGAAGGGGTGTGAGGGAGCCCCACTCTTCGTTTCCACTCCCCTGCCATGCGAGGACATCACGTTCATCCTCTCCTTCCCTTCTGCCTTCCTCTGTGTGAGGACGCGATAAGAACGCCCTCACCCAGGTGCCAGCATCTTGGTCTTGGATGTCCCAGCCTTCAGAACCACCAGGGCATAAATTCCCGTTCTTTGTAAATTGCCCAGTCTCACGTATTCTGTTACAGCAGCACAAAACGAACTAAGACAGTCATTGGCCACTGCTAACATACAATAAAAATAATGAGGGAGAGACATCCATGATTCGTATGCCTCTGATGGAGGAACACGACACCTCCTACGAGGTAGCCTCGACAAAGAAACGAACCATGAATCCGATCAAACACCTAGATCCATCTGCCAATTTACAGGAAATACAGAGCACTAAGAAGCGTGTTAACACCACAGGAAATACAGTCAGCCAAGTCAAGACGGTGGAAACTGTATAAGACAAATGACCCACGTTCTTCCGTAAAATCGATCGTGAGGCGGAAGAGAGATGAAGAGGGAATTTAGAGATTAGTAGAGACTTCTGAGATACATAAAATCCAACCATAATGTGTGGATCTTATTTAAATCCTGATTTAAATGAAGCTTAAAACAATGACATTTATGTGCTGATGAGTTGAACACTAATTGGGTATTCAATATTAAGGAATTATTATTTAGGTGTGATAATGTTACTGAAATTCTTTTTTAACCTTTATCTTTTTAATGATTAATACTGAACTATTTAGTGTTAAAATGATGTATCTAGAACTAGCTTCAAAGTAATACAGGCTGGGGAAGTGAGGAATGGGTTACATACAGATTTGATATATTGTCTGTGTTCAAAATTATCCTCAGTAATGGTGTTTTTTTTTTTTAATTTATTTTTAGAGCATTGCTTTAATTCTTTGAAAGTATACTTAATTACTTTTTCTCCTTGAACATTGTCCCCCCGTCCCATACAGTTCAGAATTTTAACGCAGTGTCTTTTAGGCTTGACTATCTTTCATTGGTCATTTTTTCATGTTTCTCTACAACAAACTGTATTAAAAATGTAACTCTTCTAATTTTTCTGTAAAATTTAAATATGCTACTGTGATCATTATAATTGTTAACATATAATTGATCCAGATAGCACAAATATACAAATATGTAACAGATTTTGGTTTTTTTTTTTCATGTCAGAATAAATGAAGACCATCAAAATGAGAACAAGCAAAGGCAATTTATTCAGACTTTCTGTGGCAAGGGGGCCAGCCACTATTGCTTGCATTTGGCGGAGGCTCCCAGACAGGCAGAGGAGCAGGAAAGCTTTAGAATGGGAAAAATGGGAGGGCTATGGGTGTGCTCTGATTGGAAGCTGTCGGCATGGGCTGCTGCAGGTAGGCTACCTAGAAGAAGGGCCTACTTTGTGATTGGTTAGAGTTGTATGTTTTGCTTTCGCTGGTGGTTCCTAAGTTGGAAACGGGGTCAAAAGATTAGCAAGTGGGTGCAGTTTTGTGATAAGAGTATTACCCAATTCTTCTAACTCCCTCCAGTTAAATGCTAAATATCCATTAGTAGTCCTTCATCAAAAATTATTTTTACTTATAGATCAGTGGCAAGACAACTGGCTTGTGACATCCTTTTTGCTGAATGATCTAGGAACTAGTTGAGTCACAAGAGGGTTTGCTACTCAGACATTTCCTTTGTCAACTTCAAGGTCACTCTGTTAAAACATGCTTTGTCATCCAAAAGTTTTTATGTGCAGTTGTACCTTGCATCAATTTGAAGAGCTAGGATAGGTGATACTCAATTTTTGTAATTTTTTTCAGTGTGTGCATGTGTGGTTTTGTTTTTTTTTTTTTTTTTTTTTTTTATAAAGTAAGAGAAAGCCTGTTTAGGGTGCAGTAATGACTTTCCTGGACTCTAGGCAATTTGGTCTTTGTGAGCCTCCCCCACCATAATATCAATAATAAAATTATTTTTGACATAACTTTAAATACTTCAGTAATTCATTTTTTCTGGTTTATGCAAAATGTTGTAGATTTTCATGGGGCCCTAAGGATAACATTTTATTCTGATATGAGAAAATAATAAAAACAGTTTCTTTGACTCTTAAAATTTTATTTTTTCTTTTGATTTTAAAAGAGATTAAAACATTTTTGTGGGCCTCCAAAAATATTGTGGTCCCTGTGCCTCCTGGACATTTTGGCTTGGGTCTATAGACAATGGAGAAATGGGGGTGGGGAAGAAACAGGATTACACCTTGACCCCATTGTTTTCAGGCCAATAGAACCGTTTTACAGAATGCTGTATATTGAACATGAAGATCTTGACATTGAATCCCTCTCTTGGAAGTTCTTTCTATCCTCCAGCCATATGCATGTCTGATCTAAACAAAACTGGATGCCAGATATTCTACATGAATGTTGGGTTTTGTTTCCACCCAGATTTTGGTAAGTGGAGTTGGGACTGTGTTCTACTTTATGCTTTTAACCTGAGCTTACTGTTCAGATACTCCTTTCTAGGACAGTAGTATAGAGTGTTTATGGTTCAGAAAGGCAAAAGAGAGTCACATCATGAACAAGGTTAGTCATCTCTCTCATCCTCAATGCCATCATCTCTGAGTACCTACCTCAGGATTGTTGTGAATGGCAATGAGATAACGTTTAAGGACATAACTACAGTGATGCGATAAGCACTAGATTATCAGAAGGTTGTGGAATGGTGACGATAATGACGTCCCTTGAGTGCCAACCTGCTTCTTATGGGTATTTAAAGGATTGGGATGTTTTCGAGCCCTAGTAACTAAGACGTGTATTCTTGAATAGGGCACTGCTGGCCCCTTATGTAGATGCAGTGGAGTACTCTCATACGGTGTCAAATTGGAGCCACTTCTGTGATAGATGTTTAACTGTCTCTATTTGAAATATTAATAAATCAGGCTTGGACCTAAAGTGTTCAGGGACATACAGGTCAAATGCATATCACTGAGTCTAAATCTAGCTAATTTTTTTTCACTCTTTTTTTCTTTTTATTATTCTCAAGGAATTTTTATAGAATTCAGACATTTGGCTTTAGAATCATGGCAGGATTCCTTTCCATTCCCGGAATTTAGGTTTTTCAATGTCTCATGGAAGGTGCAGATTGAATGAAGAATTAGGTTTCCTTTGGAAATGGCATATGCCCCAGTGCTGGTATTAATAAAATTTCTGCAAATAATACTGCTCTAAAAATTTTGGGAAACAAAATATGCGATTTATTACATTTCCTTTTTACTATCCGTTAAGTCTTTTATCACTTTTAATCTTTTCTAAGTTATGTTAATTTTGTTAACTTTTTATCCATTACTTGGAATTTTTTTTTCTAAAACGTTATTTAACTAATTTAGATTTTACTAACTTCCTAACCTTTAGAACTTAAAGAAATACTCATAATTGTTAGAGGGATTGTGTCGTAAGTTTGCATTCCTTTCCCTTCTTGATGTCTTCACTGGTTTCTTACCCAGTGATATACAGATTGAGTTTGTCTTTCTAGAAGATCCAAAATTGTTGGTTTAGAGATCTGTCCTCTTAAGATTAACTCTTACTAGAATACTGTTTTCCGGATCTGATTTAAATATATATTGAAAATAGAAATAATACTCCTATTGTATTTCCTTTTAACTTGTGAAGTGGAGCATGGCATACAAATGGTATTCTCAGTATTTCAAATAATTACCTTCTTACTGTGCAAGTTCTCTTCAGCATATAAAACCCATCCAGTTTTGTCGTCGATGCAATCTGATTATTACATGTTGACAAGGTCATATATCTATTAATTGGATTGGAGATGGGATACAAAATTGCTGTAATTATTGTAATTTTCTAGCTAATTGCAGGGTTGGTGGTGAATATTTTACTTCTGCAAAATGAAAAACAGTATTCCATC
>RJWJ010040892.1:0-13766 GCA_004363605.1 Indri indri
TGCTAAAAACCCTGACTTCACCAATATACAATTCATTCATGTAACAAAAAACCACTTGTACTCCCTAAATCTATTGAAATAAAAAACATAATATAATATAATGTATTGGAAACCCTCTTAAATATCCATCAATTGAAGACAGTCCTACAATGAAATATTGTGTAGCCACTAAAAGAATGAGACAGCCCTTTATATATAACGTGGAATGATCTTTAAGGTGAATTATTCAAGAAAGAAAAAAAGTGTAGAATAGTCTCCTAGTATGCTTCCATATGTGTAAAATGTGTGTGCATGTGTGTGTGATTTTATATATATAATACACATATAAATAGACACATACAATCACCATATGCACATATGTTTGTGTACGCTACATATGCGTATGTTATGTCAGGGAGGATGGTAAAGTGACTGTTAACCCTGCTTACATCTAGGGAGTAGACTGAATGGCTGAGGGTGAGATGGGAAGAATCACAGATGAGAAACTACTAACTTTTATTTTGGAAACTTTGAATGTCATACCAAGTACATGTGTTACCCATTAACAAAATAATTAACACTGATTTTGCCTGCAGAATGCCTACACAAACTTCTTTTAATGTGCATAACAAAAGGAAAAAGCCATCAGGTGAAGTCATGATCAATTTCAATTCAGGCCGTTTTTATAAGAGAAATACTGAGGCCTCAAAATGACAAACCTAGGATAAGGGGTTGAAGGTGACTACTGGTTATGGGTCTGTGAAATCAAATCCAGTCGTGGCGCTGACCCTTCCGAGCACAGCTTGGTGGTGTAATGCCCATTTTCCAACATGCACATTGTACAGTTTCAAGGACAGGTTAGTGTATCACTGATTCTATGTGGAAGTCAGGGGCAAGGCAGGAAAGAATGGACAAACAATCTAATAGATGGAGCACTGAAATAGGAGACATTTGAAGTCTGGAAGATAGGGGTTATTTCACAGTACAGGAAAAATCATCTGTTCAAGGCAGGACACCAGCTGGTAGCAGGTATGGAATGGATTGGGGAAGTAGAACAGGTATGAGAATGGAACAATGATGAGAAGAGGGCCAGTTTTTTTCAGAAGGAGGAGGCTGGCATTAGCAAAACAGTGTGGTAGAGTCCCAGAGTCAAGCACAGTGACATCCTGTCCTGTCATTAATCTAACAGGGACGTGGGGTAATGGGACTTGTCGAATCAGGTAGGTCCTGTCAGGTAGCTACCTGGGTCCACCAGGGATGCCCTTTAATGGCAGTGAGACCACACTGCAGGCCCTCTGCTGTGATTACCTCACAAAGGAAGCACACTGCAGGTATTGGTTGGCTGAGCAATAAGGAACCACACAAGAAAAATTGTGGTGAGCCTGGGTGCAGAGGTAGGTTGCATCCATATTTCCTGCAAAGAGGATTATAGGAGACCCATGAAATGAGTCTGCACATGAGAACAGATGGAATGTGAGCTGTACCTAGACCACCATAGCCTGCAAACACCCTTATGACACATTCTTGCTCCAGTTTAATGTCAACAATTTACAAAAAAATATGAATCCATTCAATATGTAGTTTGAACACTTTAGGAAAAGACAGAGACCTTTTCATCAATGCCCCTTTTCTTTCACATATAAATACCACTTCCTGGTTTCCAAATAGTTTCTTTGTCAAAAACATTTCTATGCTTACCTGGGATTCTGGAACCCATCAATAGAGTAAAAGCGAAAGCAAAAAGTTCTCCAGGGAATTGAACTCAAAGCAGAGGCACAAAAAATAGCCTAGTGCCTTATCTCTGGCTTTTGCCTTTCATTTAGAGATATATCCAGAAAACCTGCTGCCTAAAAGAATCTAACAGTTCAAAACCTACCAATGCTTCAGCAAAAGCTGCATTTTGATCTGTGAGTGCCACCTTCTTTTTTTAAAAATTTTTATAGGCTTATTTTCCTCATGATAGTTTCATTGCATTTGTTGGGTTGTAAACCATGTAAAGCTTAGCAATAAAATGACTGCAATCTGTACAAGTAATAGCAAGCGTGTCTCATAAACAAGATAAGTTGTGCCTTGCCAATATTGCTACACTTCATAAATATGAACTCAAGTCTGTTTTGTGTTATCTAGATCAGTGGCATAGTTTTATTTTAATTAAACACAACATATAAAATATTCATTTATGAAACAAACATCATTGTTTTTAAAAGATTATATTAAATTAAATTATACGGCTTCTGCCATAAAGCCCTGCACAAAAGAACCATTCTGAATTTTAAGTGGATTGATACAGTTCAAGTGTCCATCAATAAAAACTATATTAGGAACACAGTAATGCTACCATGAATAAATGAGCTATTTATATTTCCTGATAATGTAAGTGCTTGTATGAACTCATTCCAATTTCTAAACACTAGGCATTTCAGCTGTGTGGTAATTAAGAAACTATAATATCTACAGAGGAAAGGTAGATGCTGCCAGAGCCATTTTATACAGCAGATTTTAAGCATTTCACTTTATCAATGACATAATTCATTGTCACATTTTATTAGATCAGATCCAGATAACTTTGATAAGCCAAATAAAGAGCCCGTGAAGGTGATTTTTATATAAGACCCGCTGTGTGGAGCAAAGAGCACATAGCTAGAAATGAAGAGATCTGGGTTTTGTTCTTAGTTCTCCTACTACCAAGCTATGAGTCAGTTGCCTCTTTGTGATCAAAGGTAACTGCACTAAGTTAACCTCTAACTTCCAAATTGTATGATTATCTCCCAAACAGGGATGGATCTAGGTTTTGTGGGGCCTGATTTTTATAAATCGGGGAGTCTTTAAGAAAAAGAACTTAAAATTACAAAGACAAAAATAGGTATGAAAAATGAATATTTACTTTAAATGAAAAAAGAAATCACAGTAAATAACTAGAGACTTTTGATATCTCTTTCAGTAAATTACCAGCCTGTTATAGAGATAGGCTTTTGTTTGCCACCTTGCTTTTTCTCCTCATCTAGAATACTCTGCAAGTCCTTGCACCCAGAAGGCCAAGACAAGTGGGCCCCTGAAACTTCAGCCTAACTTACTGAGTAGTAAACGTGCCATTGCCCCTAAATGACTAGAAACCCTTATCACATATTATAGCGATTCAAAAAGGTTTCATCCAAATGCTACCTTTAGGATTTTCCTATCTATTCCATGAAGCTTACCCTAACCCATTTTTTTTCCATTGATTTCCCCTTCTCAAAACCCATAGTCCTTACAAAGTGCACCACGAACGTTATCATTTACAAGCGTTAGAAACTCTTTTATAGATTGTTGACCATTATTCAAGCATAGTCTTCCCAGTGAGAAGAAATTGAAGGCATGAATTTTCTTATTCTACCCTACTCTAGGAAAGGTGGCTTTTACTACCAAATAAATGATCTTAAAAACTAGTGATTAATTTTTTGACTAAAGGAAAATCTCTTGTGTATTGATGGGGTAGAATATTTTATGTGAAATATCATCTTACCAACTCAGTATCTTTGAGTTACACTTCAACTTCTCATTCCTATAAAGACTAAAAATGCAAAGTGTTATCCTGGGTTCAAGTCACAGAAAATTGAAAATTTGGAAAGAACCTAATCACGTTTTGCCTTATTGTTCTATAATGGATTAAGGTGCTTTTTGAGTGCTAAAGAAATATTTCCTTTATAGTATGTCACTTTGAGAATAGCTTTTTTAAACATTCTATCTCAACTCTGTTATAAATCCCATTTACACATAAAACAATTAACATACACCTTATGTGACAATGTAAAACTTGCCCAAATCTTAAGAATTCATCTTGAGTTGACACTTTTTTAGGAGGAAATTGTCAGGATCCAAAAGGCAAAAAGAGAGAAAGATAAAAAGAATATAAAGATCAAACTGATCTCCTTAACTATCACAAATTTAATGTCTCTGCTACAAAGGACATTTGTAATGCTAAAAAGAGTATTATCAACATGCTGGAAGAAAATTTTGTGCTTACTTGTTTGTTTCCTCATTTGACAGTTTTGTGGGTAAGGCAAATTTGTTTTTATTTATTTTTTATTTATTTATTTATTTGCAAATTTGTTTTTAAAGTTACAAATAAGTGCTGTTTCTGCCCTTGTAGGATTGCCATAATGGACCCTCTGCTCAGGTGCCAACATACAGTTCCCATTGCTCTGATATGAAGGGTGAGGCTTTCAGGGTACACACTGGAAGGTGGTGACAAAATAAAATACCTAAATGTCTATGGTAATGGTACAAGTAGAAAATGGGCATGTGAAAAAGCAGAACAAAAGAAGAAGGGAAGGGATAGAATAAAGGAAAATCATGTCACATGACAGAGGTGAATGCCCAATAAAGAAATACAGATCAGTCAGAAATTCCTGGTGATAGGAACATTAAAAGGGTCTTTAATATCGAGGTTGTTTATATTCAAATTTTAAATTATTTTCTCCATAGGGGCTACGGTGTTATTTCCTTCACACTCACCATCTGGTTTCCATTGACATACACATCAACCCCCAGTACAATCTACTGCATAGATAAACATCTTGCAGGAATGTTCTTTTGGGAAAGTCAAGGGAAGGGATCCACATTCACATCTTAACTGGCATGGAGAAAAGAGCAGCCACTGGAAGTTAGAAGCCAGTAACACTGAAAAGTTAGCAGGAAAAGAAACTGGAAATAGATTTCCAGTGACATTGACATTTCTCCATTGAGGGGCATAGGTCTTTGTTCCTTCTCTTTGAATGTGGCTGAACCTAATGACTAATTTCCTACAAATAGAATGTGGCAGAAATGGTGATGCATGACTCCCAGTGCTAGGTCATGAAAAATAATGCAGATTTCTTTCAGGACACTTATTATTGGAATCTTGCCACCATGGGAAGTGGAAGCCCAGGCTACATGGAGAGGCAGCAGACAGATGTTCCAGCTGACATCTCTGACTTAGGACTCAGTTGACAGCCAGCATCAACAATTAGCTATGTGTCTTCATAAGACTTCAGATAATTCCAGCTCCCAGACTTTGAGTCTGACTAGGTTGCAGACATGGCAGAACAGAGACAAGGCTTCCCTGTTGTTCCCAGTTCATATTCTTGACCCACAGAATCAAACGCATAATAAATGAATGATTTACACCACTAAATTTGGGGTAATGTTTTACCTAGCCATAGAAAGTAAATTTTGGTAACCTTACATTTCATTCTCTTTTGGCCAATCAATCCTATTAACTAACTCTTCTCTATATCCAGAGATACCAGAAGTGGAGTTGAATGGGTTTGCAAAATGGGGAAATGTTGGGTGTTAAAAAGAATGAGCATTTCTTCATGACATATAACATTTTAATAATGTTAACAAAATGAAATCTTGAAAGAAGTGCAAGCACTGCAGGGTGGGTGGATGGGTGGGAGGGAAACTGTAATTTTATCCGTATTTATTTATTCATTCATTCAATTAACAAATATTTAGCTAAGACAGAGAAGCAAGAAGATAGATTTAGTTGCCTTTATTTACCTGATTCCTCCATGAGGAATTGTTCTCCAAGTAAAATAAAGAAAAATTTAAAATGAAAAATATTGATTAATTTGGATAAATTAAAAACATAAAGTCTACTGATGCGTGTGTATGTGTGTGTGTATATATATACATATATATATAGAAAGAGAGAGAGAGAGAATTTAGTATAAAACTAGTAGATTTGTAAACTATAAAGGAGAAAAACCTGGTAAGTATAGAAAAGGGTTAATAACCTAAATGTATTAAGGGACAGCACAAAAATTTTCACAGAATAATTAAAACTCCTAGAGAAAAATGCCTAAAGAGTCTGAACATATAATTTACCCTAAATGTCAAGAACACACAAACACACACACAGAAAATTTACCCTCTCTAGAAAACAAAATAAGACAAATTAAAATAATGAAGAATGAAATGTTTATCAAAGAAAGAATGATGGGATAGCTTTTTCCTATAATAATGGTGGGAGCAAAAAGTGTTCAGCATTTCCAGAAAGGAAGCAATCTGAAAATATTCCTTAAACATGCCTATAACACTTGTCAAGTAATAATGCTTCTGGGAATCAATATGAAAGGAAAGAAACGATGTAGATTAAAACATGTCAAATATATGTTTTACATTTGAAAATATAGCAAATATAGCAATATAGTAAGCAGAAAGGTGGCAGCGCCTCACCAGATGTGGTGAGGGCTGCCCTGAACCCACTGGGCCGCAGCATCAGAAGAGCTGTTCACATGAGCAGACAGAAACAAGAATAAGACCATTGGGTTTAGAAACCTGAACCCCAAGATATCTCTGAAGACACACATCAAAACTTGAAGGAATAAAGTCTCTTTTCCTGTGGGTCCAGGGCTTTTGGATTTTTTAATGATAACACAAATTTACACTAAAAAGACCTCTAGTTTAACATCTAAAAGGAAAATTTTTGTTTTAAAATATCATCTAGGAGGTGAGTGGTAGGATCCAATGCCCCTGCACACCGCCCCCCCATTTGAGGGAGGGATATTTGGCTTTAATAAATCTCTTGTCTTTCAAGGACAATGAGAGGGAAATAGAAAAACAGCAACATAGCAAGAGGGGCTTCTAAAAATATCAATGTTCCAGAGAGTATGGAAAAGCATTTTTCTTGTAAAATAAACTGTTATACAAAAAAGTATAAATTTGGTGGAAAAAAATTGGAAAATACAGGTAAATAAAAACAAACAAACAAAAAAGTAAACCTCACCATCTGCCCCCACACTAGAAAAGATCTCTTAGCCCCATTATAAACATCAGAAATTTTGAATAGACTAATTTCAAAAAAGAGCTGTGGTCTCAAAAATTTTTGAGAAAATGTAGGTTATATTATACAAGAAGTGGAGATAATATAAAACAATATATTTATAAATAAAAAAGACTGAACAGCAGATGATATAAAAAGCAAACCATAAAATAAATTTAAAAATCTAAGTGCACAAAAAGAGAAACTAGTATTTAAAATGGAATTTCACACACTAAAACCAGCCATAAACATGCAAAAAATTTTATCAGAACTATATAGGATCAAACCAAAGACTTTTACAAAATGCAAAGACAAAAAAAATAAATAAACAAAATAAACAAAAAAAAATTTTTAAAGATGAAAGAAGCTTCTGGCCAAGATGAAGCAAAAGGGACCAGATTTACCCTTTCATGTGAAAAACAATAACAAAAAAAGCCAGACAAAATATATGACACAATGGTTTGCAAGCCCCTTTACATTAAGAGTGAAGGGGAGTAATGTCTGAAAGATGGGACTCTCTCAGAGAAAGATGAGTACCACCATTGCTCAGTTTACTGTCCTAAGAAAGTTCTCAGGCTATAGCACAAAGCAGAGCTCAGAAGATTCTGTAAGTTGAGATCAAGGCAGGTTGAATTCCCAAGACAGGGTACTAAAAAAGAGAACTCAGCCCACAGAGAAAACTCCAGAACCTGTGAAGTGTTCCCTTCATCAAGGCACTAATAAGCACAAGCATGTGAAAAAACTACCCACAGACTGAAGAGACAAGTACCAGAAATAATTAGAGGGAACAACACTGTCCAGGAACTGGGTTTATTACCAGTTAATCTGGGCAAGTTCATGATTGACCGGGTATTTGATAGCATACTCAGAAAGGTCTTATCAATAGTGGGGATTATCCCAGTCTAAAAAATGCTAAAAGTCAGTTCTGAAAAGATTAAAATCTTTTTAGGTAATTTAACTATGTCTAACAACAGAGCTCAAGAATATTTATAGGAATACAAAAATATAAGGCACCCAACAAGGTGAAATGCACAATGCCTACCACCCAAACAAAAAAAAATTGGCGTGAAAACAAGCAGGCAAATACAGCTCATAATGAAAAAAAAAAAAAAAAATCGATCTATTGAGAACAAACCAGAACTGACACAGATGTTAGAATTAGCAGATAAGGATATTTAAAAAGTTATTATAACCACATTCCATTTGTTCAAAAAGTTAAGTAGAATCCTAGAAGATATATATACCAAAAAGGAACTTTTAGAGATGAAAACTACAATAAAGTATGTGAGATTAAAAATACACTAGATGGAACTAACAACAGACTAGATATTACAGAAGGAAAGATTAGTGACTATAAAGGCAGAAATAGAAACTATCCGAAATGAAGCACAGAGAAAAATTATGTTTTTTAAAATTAGCAGAATATCAGTGAGCTATGAGACAAGTTCAGATGGCTTAATCCACATCTTTAAAGATTCATAATGAGAGATAAGCGGGGGGGGGGTATGTTTGAAAAATAATGCCCTCAAATTTCCAAATCTGATAAAAATGATAAACCCACAGATCCCAAAAGGTCAAAAAATCCACAGACAAGAAAAATGAAAATAATCACACCTATGTATATCATAAACATCTTAAAAGCAGCTAGAGAAAAACAAGACATGTTACATGGATGAACCAAGTTAAAAGCAATGCAGACTTTTTGTCAGAAACAGTGCAAGAGAGAAAACATTGAGCAGAATGGTTAAACACAGAAAAAAAAAAAAAAAAAAAGACCTGTCTGGGTGAATTCTATACCCAGAGAAAATATCTTTCCAAAAAAAGGTAAAATAAGGACTTTCAGACATATAGATACTGAAAAAATTCATCACCAGCAGTTCTGCACCACAAGAAATGCTAAAGGAAGCCTGTTAAGTATAAAGAAAATGACACCAGATGGAAATACGGATCTACACAAAGGAATAAAGAGTAGAAATAATACCTTTCTTAATAAACACATTTAATTTTCATCTTATTTTTTAAATCTCTTTAAAAGGTAATTTTCTCCTCAGGACATGGAACTGCCATCTAATTATGAGAAAAACTTTGGAAAAATCTCAATTGAGCAGCATTCTACAAAACAGCTGACCATAACAGTTTCATTTTTTAATTCTATATCTAAAAATAAGTACTGTTTGCAGTGTGTTCTTTGGAAATGTAAATTTAGCTGCAACTAGAATAAAATACTTTTTTTCTACAAACAGAGGGGAAAAAAATCAAAAAAAGCATGGTCGATATAGGAGGGGAAAGTAGGGGAAAAAGTATCGGGAAGGCACACGAACAATGAAAGCTTATGTTAAGTGAAATAAGCCAGGCACAGAAAGACAAATACTGCATGTTCTCACTTATATGTGGAATTTTAAACAGTCAAACTTACAGAAGAATCAAACGGTGGTTACTAGTGACTTGGGGCTGCTGGGGATTGGGGAGATGTTGGTCAAAGGACACAAAATTTCAGTTGGAACATACAGGTTCAAGAGATCAACTGTACATCATAGTGACTATAGTTACTAGTCATTAAATATGAAATGTCTGATTTTGAATCAAAAGTTTAGTTTATTATGTCTCAAACAAGAAGTCATACAATTAATCAAGGTATGTGCCTAAACTATCAACACAGTTTGCCGTCTTCACAGTAGCTTGTTTATATCAGTAGCGAAAAAGCCTGGAGAGCGAATGGCGATGAAATCACGAAAGGCGTTTTCCACAGCTTGTTGAGAATTGAATATTGCTCCTTGCAAGAAGTGGTCCAAAGCCTGGAAGAAGTGGTAGACAGCTGGTGCAAGGTCTGGTGAATATAGTGGATGACAGAGTTTCCAAGTCCAGCCTTTGTAGTTTGAGCAGTGTTGCTTGTACGTGGTATTTAAGCATTGTCTTGCAAGAGGATTGTCCTGTCTCTATTGATCAATCTTGGCTGCTTAAATTGCAAGCATCCTCATCATTTCATCCAACTGGTGGCAGTAGATATCTGCTGTAATCCACTGACCGGGTTTCATGAAGTTATGGTGGATGACAATACCAGTGCTGGACCACCAAACAGACACCATTAGTTTTTTTGATGAATATTCTGTTTTGGACTGTGTTTCAGCACTTCATCTTTATCCAACCCTTGTGCCGAATGCTTGTGATTGTCAAAAAGAATCCATTTTTCGTCACACATAACAATATGTTATAAAAATGGTTCACCTTTATGTTGTGACAGCAAATAAAGGCAACTGTGAGACAATTTCTCTTTTGATGCTCATTTAATTCACGTGGTACCCATCTATCCAGCTTCTTTACCTTGCCGATTTGTTTCCAACGGTCCAATATTGTTGGAATAGTAACGTCAAACCTTGCTGCTAATTAATTCGTAGGTTGAGATGGATTTGCTTCCACTACAGCTTTCAGCTCATCATTATCCACCTTGGTCTCAGGTCGCCTATGTGGCTCATATTCCAGATTAAAATCAGCAGAACAGAACTTCTGTAACCATCGATGTCCTATGTGTTCATTAGCCACATCCTTCCCAAATACTTCGCTGATATTTCAAGCTGTTTTTGCAGCATTGGTTCCACCACAAGGTACCTCATATTCAAAAATAACGTGAATTTTTGACTTACCCATGGTTTCACAAAAATTGCTCTAAAAAAAATTTGAAAGATAATCACAAGCCAAAAATCATAGGTTTGAAAGACTGAGGATGTACCTTCACAATGAAAATAAAACAAGAAGTCGCAAAGTGAAATGTCAGAAATATCAACTGTTAAACTTAGTACTTAAGAAAATCGGACATTTCATCTTAATGACCTAATACTAACAATATATTATATACTTGAAAATTTCTAAGAAAATATATTTTAAATGTTGCACACCATAAATATATACATTTTTTATTTGTCGATTTAAAAAATTAAAAAATGAAAGTATAAACCAAGATAACAGAAATAAAATATGAATGTCTGATATGGACAGTAATTATAAATGAGTTCATTCCCCTCAATAAAAGACAAAGATTCACACTGACTTTTAAAAATGCAACTGAATTCTAATGACATGTGATATACCTAAAATAAAATAATTTAAATTATTTCAAGAGATTAAATATACATAATTCACATGCAATAAAAAAGAAAATTAAGATTTACTACATAAAATTATAATTCAATTAGAAAATGGAAATAAATATATACATATGGTTGCTTTATTAAGAAAATTTAGAATCAAAATCAAAGAAGTCACAAAGTGTTATGTACTAAATACCACAGAATATAGAAGAGACTGTAAAAGCATACAAAATAATAATGATAAACAGGGAAAATAGAATGAGAAAGAAAACAAATAGAACAACAAGGAAGAGAAAGGAAATAAAAAGAAAAAGGAAGAGGAGGAAAAAGGAAAGCAGAGGGAGAATTAAAAGTAGTAAAAAAATACAGTAATAATGGGAGGCTAATAGATTTCAATCTTCACCTAAACAGGCAGAAATAGATAAATAACAGGAAAGAGAGTAAAAAGAATAATTAATATAATTCATAAAGTTGAATGATTAGGACTTTACCCAACAGAGAATGTGGCCTTTTGCTACCATCATGGAATAATGATAATTATTTTCTTACATTTAAGTATAAAGAAGACATTAATATATTCTAAAAAGCAGAATAATACAGTTCATATTCTCCTAGCACAGTATAATGAACCTACAAGGTAATAATTGTGCTAATATTTTAATATATATTATATATTATTCTTTTATTGACAAAATAAATATTTTCTAAGCACCTTTTATGAACAGCCACACTAAGATCTCTACTATCGTGATGTTTACACACAATATTCTAGCAAGATAGAAATAATATGCTCACAAATAAATATTTTTAAATTATTTTTATTTTCTCCTGTGCCTTTCTGAATATAAGACCCCTGCCCTGGTTTAATAAATTAATAAATAAATCTTCAAGCTCTACTGGTTGTCTTCTTGAGTCTTGAGTGAGTGTCATTTCATTGTCTTTTTATTTTATTTTTTCCCTAATCCCTACAGCAAGCTCTCCAACCCTTCAGTAATTTAACAGTTTAGCTTGGAGAAATTAGTTGGTAGAGTTCACCTGAAATAATATAAATTGTTTCTTTCTGTCATTAAGGTTTTGATGGAGTCAGAAAGAAGGAAGGCATAATAAAGTAAGATAAGAAAAGTAAAAGCTACACAGTCGCCAATCAAGAAAAGGAAACCAAGAGCTTGAAAAGTTCAAAATGATTAAAACTCCCCTTTCCAGATTTTGGTCTAGAGAGAGGAGATGAGTTCGATAAGCAAGGTAAACACTAAGGACGGTGGAGGTTCTTTTTTTTTTTTTTTTCTTTTTTTTGAGGCAGAGTCTCACTCTCTTGCCTGGGGCGAGTGCCGTGGCGTCAGCCTAGCTCACAGCAACCTCAAACTCCTGGGCTCGAGCAATCCTACTGTCTCAGCCTCCCGACTGTCTGGGACTACAGGCATGCGCCACCATGCCCAGCTAATTTTTTCTATATATATTTTTAGCTGTCCAATTAGTTTCTTTCTATTTTTGATAGAGACGGGGTCTCGCTCTTGCTCAGCCTGGTCTCGAACTCCTGAGCTCAGACCGATCTGCCCACCTCGGCCTCCCAGAGTGCTAGGATTACAGGCGTGAGCCATCGCGCCCGGCCTGGAGGTTCTTACTCTAACCTGTGCTCTCTCTTCACTCTGGAAACAGGGCTGCCCTGTAACAACCTCGGTACAGATACACCATTATGTACCGGGTGGCGCAGTGAGATCAGGGTGCTCCCGAGGGTTACCTCTTCCCAGCTTCCCTCAGTTCTTAAGTGATGTAGAGAGACTCAAATCCTGGCTTGAGGATCTCACTAAAGAGGTTGCTTATAGAGTGAGCAAGGTGACTCCGAGGAGACTGTGAAATGACCACCCAGGTCAGAGCCAGAAGGGGGAGACACAGGCTGACTTGAGAGTAGTCACCAACATTATGAGCTGAAAGGGCTTACAAAGGCATTGGTCCTGGGAGCGTTGCCTGAACCCAGAGGACAGTACCAGAGTCACAAAACCACAGCCTAGCCTTCAGTAGGACTTGCTTCAGTTAGGACCTGCCCCTTAAATTCATGCCTATGAAAATTAGACGGAAAAATATTCCTTTTTAATTTTAGCAACTCCTAGGAACAAAAAGCACTTACACAATTTCCTTCCTCTTGGTCTACATAGTTGCTCTCAATAGGCAAATATTGCGTTGAAGTGAAGCTATTTGGGGTTGTGTGAAAAGACTGAACAATTCCTAGCTGACTGGTATTTTGCCTGTGAAAAGTAAAAAAAGAGAGAGAGAGAAAGAGAGAGAGCATGAGTGAGCGAGAACTCGTGTTAACCAAGTTTCTCACTGCTTTTTTATTGTGCTATTTTTGTAGATATAAAAATTGTGGTGCATAGTTAGAGGTAGTTTTGGCAATTGGAATCAGAGAATAAATCTATTCTGAAAAATCAGGCAAATAGAACAATGCCTGGAAAACTAACTTTTGGTTACAAAGTACTCAATCATATCTCTCTAACATGTAACATATTGACAGTACCACGTAATTATCCAGTATACTAATCATGTGTGCTTGCCAAAGAAAGGACTAGCAAAGAAAGGTACTAACAAAGAAAGGAAGGTATTAATAGTAACAAAGAAAGGGAGTTACACAGAGAGATAGTAACAAAGAAAAGTGACAATAGAGAAATGTACTTGCCCGTATGTCTGTGTAATAGCATGGAGTCCGGCCATAAAAATGAACCGTAGCACTCACAATTGATATTACGATGACTTATAGTCTACTTACCAATACAGAATTTTATTACTATTACTTATTTCCACAATCACATGAGCAAATAATAACATTGGAAACACACTGGGGCTAAAGACCAAAGAGAGACTAATGCCTCAATTGGATAATAGCAAATGATAAAATATGTTGGACTTAAATTGTTTTTCCTTCA
>RJWJ010040893.1:0-13749 GCA_004363605.1 Indri indri
TGAACATTTTATGTGCTTATTTGCCATCCAGGTACCTTCTTTGGTGAAAGGTCTGTTCAAATCTTTTGCCTGTTTTTTAATCAAGTGGTTCGTCTTCTTGTTGAGTTTTGATAGTTCTGTGTATTATCCTGGGTATATATCAGATGGATACATGATTTGGAAATATTTTTCTCTAGTCTGTGTCTTGCCTTTTCATTCTCTTTATGAGATTCTTCAGAAGACAAACATTCTTAATTTTTGTTGATGTCCAATTTATCAATTTTTCTTTTATGTATTGTTTGATGTATTGTCATATTGTATCTAAGACCTCTTTACCTAACTCAGAGTCATGAAGATTTTCATTTATGTTTTTAAAAATTTCATAGCTTTGTGCTTTACATTTATGTCTGTGAAACGTTTTAGTTAATTTTTTATAAATGGTGTGAAGTACAGGTCAAGTTTCAGTTTTTTTCACATGGAGGTCCACATGTTCCAGCACCATTTATCAACTGTCTTTTCTGCATTTAATTGCCTTTGCACCTTTCAAATCAATCAGCCATATTTGTGTGAATTTATTTCTGCATTCTATTGCCTGTTCCCCATTGGTCTATGTATCTATATTTTACATAGTACCACACTGCCTTGATTACTATGTCATGTATTATGAATTAAAACTGGGTAATGTGAGTCCTCCAACTTTGTCCTCTTCAAAATTGTAAAAGCAAATTCTAATGAATGGCATAAATATGGTCATTAAATGTTAAGGGACTATAAAACAAAGTTATTAATATACAAAATTTAATGAAGCTATATTAATCAAAGTGGCAGAGGAAACCAATTATAGCATGCTTCAGTTATACTGCCTTCATTTGGAACTGGCAGTTCTATTGTCTTCTGGTTGTGCAGCTCAGAGTGCTAGGCTTAAATTAAATATTACTTTTAAAATAAATATGAATCAATAACATTTGAGCTGTATTTGTAGCATTGCAATTTTGATAATTCACATTTAAGAGTATTTTTCTTACATATTGAATACTAAGTTTATCTGTGAATTAATTTATTAATCTCCATTTAAGAAAAATTATTCTGGAAGGAGAAAATTCCTATAGTCATAAACTCAGAAGCACTGTTTTTTCCTCCCTTTCAGTTGAGAAGAAAGCGAGTACATTCAGTAAAAATGAAGCAGATCCTAACACATTTGAAGACTTAAAGTTCTTTTTTCCTCATCTAAGGAAAGAAGGCAGAATTTATCCTGATGTAGTCATAGGCAAAGGGAAAACAGGTGGTAAGAAAACTTAGAATTGGAAAATTAAATATAGATATTTTGATCTTTGGGGACATACTTTTAAGTTTTAAGACATAATCCATTAATAGCATGCTCAGATTGGTCTGTAGATTACCAGCCTATCTGGCATTAATGTGGGTTACCAGAAGTCAGTATTTCATTATCTGGAAGAAAATGATAGTTCCACAAATTTTGGTGACTTGAATTCAAATTTAATTTTAATACAAATGCTTTGAAAATAAGTCAATATAAGTCAAATATACATTAGGCATCTCCTAAGGGCTTGGCACTCTCTTTGGTTTTGATAAATCTATTCTTTCCTGGTTATCTTCCTATTTCCCCATTTTTCTGTGGACCAAGTTCAGCAAATCTATAGAAAGTGTGATGTTTAAGCTAAACCTCCAGGAATGAGTTCCAGTTAACCAAGTATACAAGATAAGAAAAAGCTCTGGAGTTCAAAGCAGGGATATTAGGCCAAGTCTCACGATACCTGGCATTCCCATAAGCCTCATTCACTCCAGTGAGTCACTGTAGGCCAGGCCCATGGCCTGTTTTTACATACAATTTTGTTGGAACATAGCCGTGCTTGTTCATGTATCAATACTTATTGTCCATGTCTGCTTTTGTGCTACAATGGCAGAGTTGAGTAGCTGCCATAGAGATGGTGTCACCCAGGAGCCAAAAATATTTACTATTTGACCATTTACGAGAAAGTTTGCTGACCCCTGCTCTAGGCAGTTCCTTGGGACTATGTAGTGATTGTTGCGTATCACATGTCTCTGACATAGTATCCAAGCCTATTGTGCTGGGTGGGATGCCAGACGACATTGTGTAATATCTATTGAATTCTTACTGTGTTCCACTTAGTTCTATATTTTCTTTCCTTATCTCATTTAATCACCATAACCCAATGCAGTAGGGCCTATTTTTGTCATCTCTATTTTATGGCTGAGAAAATAGAGAGATTAAGGAACTTTTCGAATTCACATTTGTAAAACACTTTAACTGCCTGAGATTTCCTCTTAGGAGGAATGTTGCATATTTAAATATGTACACATACACACATACACATGTGTGTGAATGTGAGTATGAGAGAGTGCATGCTAGACAAAAGCTATAGTTTGTAAAAGGAGGAGAAGTTGAAAGACACAGAAAAAAAATTCATAGAAACTATAAGAAATTAGATACCAAGAATAAACAGCCTTGGATAAGCATCAGCAAGTATACGCAGAAGCCCAATCTGTAGAGTGAAAGGAAGGAGGGAGAGAGATGGTGGTGGTTGGGAGGAGCAATAGAACTCCTTGTGTGGAGGAGTGATCACCCAGTGATCAGAGCTGTGTTAAATCCGAAGTAATTTTCTAACTCCCCAAATATTTCCTGATCTCCAGCCATATGCATATATTTACAAATATACATATATTTATCCTTCTCTTGAGACCCCTTTGGTGGCTTTTCTCAATTACCAGAGGCAACTGGAGGGAGATTTTGTTCCTGGCAACTAAAAGATCCTAACACATAAAACATATGCAAAAGTACTGAAGCCCTTGGCATGGCCTCCTGAGGAATCCATCATTAGTCCTATTTATTCTATATTCTGAGTATATCTCAGATGATTTCTGCTCTCCGTAGCCCCCTATAATTATTTTTGATTGAGCCCCTCATCATTTCTTGCTTGGTCTATTGAAATAGACTTGTAATTTTCCTCATGGATTTAGTATTACTAAAGCGAATCTGTTCTTCATACTTTCCTCAGAGATATGTTACTAAAATTCATAAGAGATATGCTTGACTTTGCTCAAAAACCCTTCCATAGATCCTCAGGGCACATAGGATGAAATTAGCTCCTTGACAGGGTATATGCACTGTAGGTTATATCCTTCAAATCTCAATTTCTGCCACTCCTCTCCTTTCTAGCAAACCCAAACCACTTGCAGTTTTCACAAACGGGCCAGATCTCCATGTATTTTTCATGTGTTGATCACTGCCTATGATGAACGCCATCACCTTCTGTCAACCCACAATGGATTGTCATGTGACTCCCTTATGCTGCATGACTTTTCAGCTTAAATGACAATTTCTTTGTAAAGTCTTTCGGGTCCCTTCATTTAACAAGCTTCTCCTCTGTTCTGGACACTCATTAGGCCCTGAGGCCCTGGTGAGCAAGACATGGACCCCAGCCTCATAGAGACAAATGATACAGTAACTATAATGTAAAGTGACCTGAGGAAAATACTAGGGAGGGGCCAGAAACCTATGCTAGGGGAATTAAGGAACACACTCTGGAGGAAGTGACGTACAAGTGATGTGAAGGGAAAAACAATTGGAATAGGCTGAGTAGGGAAAAGGTGGGTGGTGGAGGATGCTCATCCAGGTAGAGGAGAGAAATGCGTGAAGGTCCAACAGCAAGAAGGCCTAGAGAGAACGTGTGGCTTGTATGTACAAGGGGGGCTGGAAGTTATCAGTAGCAAGACCAGGGACAGAGGCCCAATAATGAAGAGGCCATTCATTTACTTACCCCAAACTTACTGGCATTACTATGTATTGGTCTTTATATTAGTGCTGGATTTATTATATAATGTGAGTAACAGACAAGCAATCTGCTCTCACCAAACTGCCATTCTATTAATAGCCAGGAGTGAGTAACAACAAAAGGGGTGGTGAGTGCTGTGAGAGACGAGGTAAGAATACACAGCTGACCCACTCAGCTTCATTAGACAGGGGTAAGTATAAATTTTTTGTGGTCAACATGACTATTTAGTTGTACTCTTAAGAATGAGTAGAATTGGCAAAGGAAACCAGAGAAAGAGGAGTGTCGTAGGCAAAAAGGAATGGCATGTGCAAAGGCCTGGAGGTGAGAGATGGTATGTGGTCAATCTGAGAGGAGGTAGTTGAAACAGAAGAGATAGGAAGGAAGCAGTCACTAAGGGCCTTGTAAAGTCTTACAAATGCATTCTTTATCCTAAGGCTTGGGAAGCCATTCTAGAAATTGCATTTATAGTGGATCCCTCAGCTTGAAACTTGATTCCTTCCTCACACCATCCACAGTGATGAATTCCAGATGCCTTTCATTATATATGAAAGGCAAACAATAAGCCATCTAGACGATAACTCAGGAGAATATCTTTTTGAACTGAATATAAGCCAACATTTCTCAACAGGACTCAAAAAGCATGAACTATAAAGGAAATGATTGATAAATTGTACTACATTAAAATTAAGAATTTCTATTCATCAAGAGGCAAAACACTGAAAAGGGAACCCAGAGAGGGAGATATTTGTAACACGTATAAATGACAACGGGCTCATGTTCAGAATATATAAAGAGCATCAATAAATTCAATAGAGAAATGGGCAAGAGCTTAAACAGAGATTTCACAAAAGAGAATGATATCCAAAGTCCAGTAAACATATGAAAACATGTTCAAACTCAATAGTAATCAAGAAAATACTGATTTCTACTGTTATCAAAATTTAATGGTTTTTCTTAAATAAATACTTCTCAGGATTTGTATACCAGGATTCCGAAATGATTGTTTGACAATTATTTTTCAGTTTTATTACTACTTTTTAGGAAGAGGATTTTCTGAGTTCCTCACTTAGCCGTTTTGAAAGTCCTTATCCCCGTCTTCAAGGTGGGGAAATCGAGGCTGGAGAGGCTGTGCATCTTGCGAAGCTCATGCAGCCAGGCACTGGTACAGGCAAGATTGAGTTTGGACAGACTTCCTTAATAAAATCTTAGTATCTATCTAGAATAACAGAGACCTGTTCTCCCCAGTGTTCCAGTCATTGTTGGGCAATGAAAGTCACTTAGGGGCATGGATTCACTCCATCAAATCATTTAGAATTACTTCATATATTTTTTTCTCAGATGAAAATATTTCATAGTATTTTTCTTGCTTTGGGCTCCAGTGTCTTTTTAGGAAGAATAGTAGAGAATTGGCCAATGTGTGACATTTTGTACCCAGTTAGATGAAAGCTTTAATAAGTGGAAAGTGGTTAGTTTTATTTTCACTACACCAAAATCTATTTATTTATTTTTAATTGCTTTTATTTTTAATTATTATTTGGAGGCTATTTAATGCATTTACTAACAATCCACTGCAAATTGGAATTTCTTCAAACAGAAAATGATATAGGTGATAAAAATTAACATAGTTTGAAATTATTTTTGTAGTACAGTTTCGAACACTCTTTTTATGACCATAAGACTAACCTAAACAGAGAAATAAGCATCGAATTAATGCTAAGTTGTCTTTCTCTCTGTGGTTTGAAATGATGATGTCATACTCCCATGTCTG
The DNA here is from genome assembly GCA_004363605.1 of Indri indri. Classification (NCBI taxonomy): domain Eukaryota; kingdom Metazoa; phylum Chordata; class Mammalia; order Primates; family Indriidae; genus Indri; species Indri indri. Next base: position 5,563 of record RJWJ010040893.1, read on the forward strand.
CAGTGTCTTTCACGCTGGGTATTCCCACCGTCAACAGAGGAAGGTATACTTACCTGAAGCAAACACTGACCTCTGTTATCTCCAGAAGAAAAGGACTCTGTGGTGATTGTCTCTATTGCAGATGTATGTATGAAAAATAAGGAGCTCCCCTTACTCTGACCCTATGGTCTTCAAATTCCCTTCCTCAGTGGTAGTCACTGAACCACTCTGAAAACTTTTTCTTAAATTTAAAAAAGCAATCCATAGATACTTTTTTTGGATAGCAATGTATTTAACATATGTTTGATACCACTGAGAAGGAATTAACTATGTAAATCTAAAAACATAATTGTTTAATGTGGGACATTTAATATTGTTTGATTTGAATTGCATTTAATATACAATCCCTGCCTACTCTACAGTACAGAAATTACACACAAAAAAAACCCATCATATTTGATGCTATAGTAATAAAAGTTGCCAAGCCCAATAAAAGGTTATCAAGAGACAATCAAGAGATAATTTATATGAAGTAACAGAAACTACCATTAATTGAGGGACTGCTTGTTATACCCAAGAGATCGAGGATGATTTTTATAGACATTATTTATTACCTGAATTATATCCCTATAAAGTAGGTGTTACTATCCTGATTTACAGATAAAGAAACTAGAGATTAAAGAAAGTAACTTGCCCAGTAATTCATAGAACAGATTCAAATCTAGTTCTTTCTAATGGCTCCAAAGATGTCTGTTTTGCTCATAACACCACTTAAAACTGTAAGACCTTTGGGAGAGAAATTTGGCAACATGTGTCAAATTTAAAATGTATATATCCTTTGTCTCAGAAATACAAATTCTGAGAACTTATCCTAAGGAAATAATCAGACAAGTGTTTAAAAACAATAAAAATATGACAGCATAGTTTGGTAGTTGAGAATACAGACTCTGGATCCTGGTACCAAGGTTCAAATGCCAGCTTCTCCATTCGTGTCTTGTGAACTTGAACAACTTACTTAACTTCTCTATGCCTCACTTTCCTTATCTGTAAAATCATGGTGGTAATATTGCCTATGTTATAGGGTTGTTTGCAGATGAAGTTAGCTAATATATTGAAAGTACTTAGAATGATGCATGGCACAGAGTAAGAACTCAATAAATAATTATTTCAAGGATTTTCAGTGCACTGTTCCTTTATGAAAGTATAATATTGGAAACAAACAAAATATCAACGAGAGTCTGATTAAATACTTTGCTATGTATCTCTACAAGGCAATACTCTGTAGGCATTGAAAGAGGAATAAATATCTATACTCACTGATATAAAGTAATGTTCGTATCATGTTGAGTGAAAAAGAGTTGTAAAGCATTAAATAAGGAGGGAAGAGAAGGAGGGGGAAAAAGATATACAGACAGATGAAATGTATGAAGATAAAAAGAGAATGAGCAAACTTGGAATCATGGTCTCTGAAATGTAAATAATGGCAATCTATGAATGCTGGGAATTAGAGGAATATTTGTTATCCTTTCTTTATTCTTTTTCTTATTGCTTGAATTTTCTATAATAAAGATATGTTTAAATGCAGAATAAAACTCTAAACAAAACAAGCAATAGAAGAACTATTAGGAAAAATAGAAATTAAAGATTAAATGTTCTATCCCAGTTTAATTTCTTAGTATTAAAAGAAAGCGTGGATATAATCTCCAAAATGTTTTGTTATATTTTCTTATTTTCCATGTTATAATCTTTATTTCTCTGCTGTTGGAACAATGCATATCTGTCCAAAATGTTTAGACTACTAATAATAATACTGGGGGAAAAATATAAAAATGGAATATAGAATGCTTAAGAAGTATAACTTTAGTACTATGTTTCAAATATAGTATGTTTCAGTGTGTGACAAACAGCCAGAGATTCAACTTTTGATTAAGAACCTCAAGGACTATGATAGATTTATCTACATCATGTCAGATATTTTTAAACAAACAGCCTGAGTATATACATTCAGAGTTGCCTTTAAGAGTACTTAGATTTGAGAACAGAACTGTCTTTGTTCTACTGTTTCAGAATTTTATATTGGAAATGCTTATGGGCCTTGAGGATGCATCTTATAAATGCCGTCAGTTATTTAAAAAAAAAAAATCATCCCAAGAGGGTGAACCATCAAATGCTTTTTACAAATGAGTCTGTCATTTAATCTAGCACACTGTTCAGTGAAGAGCAGGTCCACAAAGTTTATTGACAGAAAAAAATTGGAAATCAAGCTGAGTAATACTGTCTGGAAAAATATGGTGTCATTTTGAAGTAAGCTTATTGTTGTATAATACTCATAAAATGAAGAGTAGTTTTCAAAAAGAGTAGTTCTTTGAAATAAGCTATCCCTGCATGACCATTTTCAGAGCAAAACATTTTTGGATACAGAAGATTTTGTATGCTAATTTTTAAGCGTAAATAATGGATAGTAATATTTTGTACTGTGGAAAGGGAAGATGAATGAATATTTTCTGTATTTAAGTCACATTTTTTCAACACATAGGTATTTTAAATTCCTCTTATAGAAAGTGAAAACACCAGAAATTATCAGTGCATAATGGTACTCCACACATAAATTAGATTTATATGCGGCAAAAATGTATTAATAAAACTATGAGGCATGCTTAGTTTTAGTAAAATACTTTTTCTCCTTTTTAGAGTAATGAAGATTATTTACAATCTGTTGTTAGCATGATTACAAAGAAGTAAGTACTGTCTGATGAATTTTAAAATTAGCCATTCTTTCATTTTTCTATCGTATTTTTTCTGCCCAATTGTATTATTATTTTATTAGTAACCATGTTCTTTTTAATGAGTGTAGCTTTGCAGAAAGAACCTGTAGTTCTTTCTAAGCAGTGATTAAGTACAGCTTATGATTATCCCCAACTTTGCAGGTTATCTATTAGAATTCATATTTTTCATGCTATAATTGTTAAAATATCTGTTCTCCATGAACTTTGGCCTCTGAGAGAAGCCTACTAAATTGTTTTTAAAACATTCTTGTATTCTTTACTCTATGAAGTTACTTCACCACTTCTGCTTACAATTTCCTTCAGCTGCAAGCAGCCAAAGCACATTCTGATGAACTAATATAAAGTTATTTCATCAAACGAGATGCCATGGGATGGACCCCACCTTTCAAATCCTCATGTTCAAGTGGGCCATACAACTTGTGAAAAACCAAACCACAGCAAGGAGGCTAGCATTATCACGGTGGTATGGGGAGGGCAATATGAGAACCTATAGAGGGGGAAGTATTTAACTCTACCTGCAGCTATCAAAAAGAACTTTGTCGAGAAGGTAAAAATTGAGCAGAGTCTAAAGGTATAGACAGACGTTCTTCACAGACAGGAGGAGAAAAGTCATGCCTGGCAAGTAGAATTGCTTGGAAAGACAGAGAGTCCAAGAGGAAGCATGCCAGAGTTCTGAAAATAAAAATTTTGGAACATGCATGCTTGGGGAGAGGGAAGAAGGATTGGCAGGAGATAGGTGGGCCATGATGAGATCACGAAGGGCTTTATGTCCCATGCTAAGGACTATGAACTTCATGCTGTAGACTAGGGTTGCAATTATGGCCTTCAAGCGGAATCTGGCTAACAGGTATGTTTGGTTTAGCCAGCAAAATGTTTTGCTTTGTTTCGTTTTTTCCTTACCAAAGACCTCTAGTGGATGAGGCAAAGTTACTCTAGTCAAAAGAATTCCAGCTAATGACCGTAAAATGAATAGAATTAGGAAATCACCACTTGAGGCATGTCATCAAGTGACAGGTCGATGGGGAACGTCACAGGGAAGGGGTACCAGTCAGTGTCCAAACAGGAAAACTCCTGGTAGTTCACATAGAGGGAAAAGAGGGAATTTCACACAAAGAATTGGTCAAAACAAGTTTAAAAGGGCTGAGAGGACAAAGGGAGAAGAAAGGGGACAGGAGAAGCATAAAAGGAGAGGGGATCAAACCCAGAAGTGAGATGTTGGGCTGCTCCTGCGGCTGCACTGTCGCAACTGATCTGGCAGGTGCTGGATGGCCGTCTCTGCCGGAGCTGGCTTAACTCGGTCACTCCTGCCAGGGCCCACATCACTGCTGCTCCGGCCCGCTGCTGCTGGAGACCTCACCAGGGATTAAAAGGAGAAAAAACACCTTCCACTGCCTTCTAGTCTCTTGTCAGTTACTGCTTCCCACCGGCAGAAGCCAACTGGTAGCTAGAGCTAGCTAGGGAGGGAACTCGCTAGCATGCACCAGGCAGGACAGAAGTGTGATAAGGTGGGCCGAGAGCAAACAGGCGCAAATAAGCAGTCGGCAGGAAGGGATCAAGTTAGTCCACCTGCACCTCTGAGCAATCTCAGTACGACTGAAAGTTAGACAGTGACAATGATGCAATTGAAATACACAAACAGCTCAATAACCACATACTATAATTTTTTGAGTGATCTTCAAAAGGCTTGCAACTATGCAGTCATAGAACCAGGAATCATTTGTAAATCTGCCTTCTTTTTAACTGATTTGTTAAGAGTCCCTTGTAAGGATACCAATTATATCTTCATGGTAGAAATTGCTTGTAATTTAACCTTTGAATGAAATTGTCTGGAGGACAAAACTTACTTACTAACCTCTGTGATCCAGACTTTCTGATGATTGTGTATACTGACACTAGATGTTATTTTCATTTGCCTCTGCTACTCCAAATTGCTTCACCAAGTCTGGTGGTTTAAAGTTATACACATTCACTTAAAAATTTAGACATTGTTGCTAATTTTTATCACAAAGCAAGCAACCATACCCGTATTTTCTACTTCGCAAGGAACGTATCAGAATTAGTTTTAAAAAACTTTCCATTTGATGTACCATAAAATCTGAGGGCAGCCAGTAAGACCTCCATCCCCTCCCCTCTCCCATTTATACCCCCCCCCCAAAATAAAGAACCAGGAACTCTTCCACTAATGCATAGAGGCTGGGAAGAATTCCAGCATGTATTTTCAAAGTTCTTTCTCCAAAAGGTATGTATTACTATTCCAGTTTTACAGATGAGGAAATTGAAGGCCATGGAAAGCAAACTACTTGGTCAAAGTCAGTAAGTGAAAGAAACAAAATTGGCACAGAGAGTTTTCGGGGTCTAAAACCCACATTCTCTCTAGCATAGTATGTTAATACTATTCCCACCCTATGCTCATGTTACATACCCATTATAGAACATGTACTTTCTTCCGTGTGTGTATTTGTATGTGTTCATACTTACACAATCCTTGATTTGCAAGATAGTGTGCAACCATGAAAATGATTGTGCAAGTTGAAACCATGTGAGGTGATATTAATAATCACTGGGCAAAATCATAATTGCTCCATGACTTTTAAACATGTGTCAAAGCATTACTCTCTTACTGTCAATTATAAACATGTAGAAAAATGAAAAATACCGTAAAGATCACAATATTACACTGTCATTTAAAACGTTAAAATTATTGAGTATTAAAATATTTCTTTTAGAAAATTTGTCAAGAGTAGTTTAAATAGTGCTTGCCTCATCCTGTCGTATAACTTAAAATACAGAGCAAACATCTTTTCTGTACTTTGGCAGATTGTTATACTCATTTCTAAGTTTGGATCAGGTTCCAACATTTTATATTATCATTTGCATTTTCAATGTTGTGAAATATCTCTGAGAGTTCCTTTAACGTGAAGTTTTTTTAGCAGCATCACTTCCAATGTAACATACTTTTCGCCACAACCATTTTCCTCATTTATGTCATTTAAGTTCGCCTTCATTAAGTTCCCTTTGTTGCGTATCTAAAACTTCTCAAACAGCAAGTGTCAATATTCTCGTGATCAGCTGTTTTATAATCACATCCAAATTCACTTCCAGTGTTCACTTTCTGTGCTTTCATCTGTCAGCCGATTCCCTCTTTTGATTACCCATTTTTGTTAAATGTCACATGAGTTTGTTTATTACTGGGAGATGAGGCAACACAACTACATGTTAGGTGGTCTGCAAGTGAACTGAGTAACAGATGTGTGGTGACCAATCACCAACAAACTTTGAGAGAAGTGATGTAATTGGTTACTGATGATGATGTGCATCTGTTATTATGTAGAGATTTGTACACTGAAGAGCTAGCAATAAAGTTTGTACTTTACACAATTATTCAGAGTTAATATACCATGGTCACTAAAATTTTGACAGTGTTATTGGGGGATACTGGTAATTAACTAAAACATAGTAACTGAAATTTATGCATTTGGAATTGAGTGAAGTGAGACCTGCTTATTTTGCACATAATTGACATCATGCATATAAAACTTTGTCCTGCTTTTCAAATATTTAAGTAGTATAAAACAAACATTTCCTTGAGCCTTTAACATTTTAGTAAATAATATAATGCCTAAATTTAAATCCCACTTAAAATCATAGTATCTATCTCTAAAGGAAAACCATTTAAAATGTTCTCCCTGGTCTCCCATGTTTTACTTTGATGGTACAAGATTTATATTACAGTTTTTGTGAACAGGATTTTATGCATTTTAGTGATGTTCTTGTTGGTCTATTGACACTGACTTTTAAAAATAAAGATGTTAAAAAGAATACATAGTCATCCAGGGAGTTGTGGACAAGAGTCAGACTTAATCCTGGCATGCTGTGGTAGTCTCATTTCAGCAGCCACATTGCTATTCAGCAGGACTCTTTAAATTCAAAATTATGTGTTTAAAAAATGATCTAACGTTCTTGTTTTATTGTAGCTACTTTATTATCATAACCCATTGGTTCCATTATCTTGAATGTCAGAGTACACATCTGATTGTAAACTTAAAAAACAATTCAAAGTATCTACAATTTTTATAAGAGGAAATAAATTTGTATTGTATATTTTAATTTTTTTATATGTCATTAATTATGAAAGAAATACTTTGGCTAAAATATATTAGTTTTATGATGTTGATATTATATCATGTATCAACGTGAAATAATTCAAATTAAATATGTGGACATGCATAAGAAAATTATTTTTAAGTATTTGTTATTTTGGTAAATTAAATATTCAATTATAAACCTCCATTTACTTCTATTTACAGGTTCAAAAGGCAAGTGGAGTCTGGTTCTTTAGAGGTCATTTCAATACCTGCCTTTTTTTATCCAAACATTTTAAATGCCAAACAGTCAACTGAGGACTCACAAAAAAGACAGAGGTATGACATATTAAGAAATAGTATTCTTAAAAAACAACTTTACTTAATAAAATTTTGGAATCAGCATCTAATATATACTATTTCAAACACAGTGGTGTGTCCAGCCATCTCCTGGCTTGAAAGAAGTGAGTAAGTCCATCACTTCCCAACTCTGTGTTCAGTGACATTGAGTTGGTAAGCATGAGCCATAGCAGTATTTACACCATAGTAATGGGCAAAAGCTATAAATCAGGGATCTCCATCCCTCCACCCCCAAGTCAGTTGTTAAACGTTTACCAGCACACCACTGATTATTCATGTTCACGTTTATAGACAATAATTAGCAAAGGCATAATAAGGCAGGGGGAGGTGGAGTCTGGGATTATAAATCATTGCACCAGGATTCTAGTCCCAGCTGTTCTGTTTGCTGGTCATCCTAAGCAGGTAATTTAGCTCTTTTTCCCCTTAGTTTCCCCAACTTTCTGGTCTGTATAATGAAATGTACATTACGTATTTGGAAGACTTGTTATGAGAGTAAAATATATTTATGAAAGAATCTTGAAAAAAGCTCCATACACATATAAACGATTATAATTTTTTAGTAATAAATGCGATATTAAGGGAAATACAATGCTTTGGTCCCTCAAAACTTTTTTTTATTTTAGCATATTACGGGGGTACAAATGTTTAGGTAACATATATTGCCCTCGCCCCACCCAAGTCAGATCTTCAAGCATGTCCATCCCCCAGATGGTGCATACCACACCCGTTAGGTGTGAATATACCCATCCTCTCCTCCCTCCTCCTGCCTGCCCAACACCCAATGAACGTTACTACCATATGTGCACATAAATGTTGATCAGTAAATACCAACTTGATGGTGAGTACATGTGGTGCTTGTTTTTCTATTCTTGTGATACTTCACTTAGTAGAATGGGCTCCAGCTCTGTCCAGGATAATACAAGAGGTGCTAGATCACCATTGCTTTCTGTGGTTGAGTAGAACTCCATGGTATACATATA
>RJWJ010040894.1:0-13768 GCA_004363605.1 Indri indri
CCCAGGTATGCCTGGCTTTCAATACAGGTAGTTTTCATCTGAAACCAAGTATAGTGAGCTTGAGTTATAAAAACAGGTAAGTCAAAATATTGAATCAGGGAGCCAATAGTCGAGAAAGCAACAGCAACAAAATATACTCATGGAAAGATGAGGAATGATATAAGACAGCATATACTGAGTGCCCACTGAGGAGAACTAACTGACAATAAACACTATTGGAGTTCAGAGAAATGAGAAAGTGTGGTCATGTGCCAACCTGACTGAAGAGAATCTATTTCAGGTCTCTATAGAAAAACTGTGAAAACTGAGAAAAACTGTCTTGTTATTATATTATGTCTCAGAGAGTTTTCTCTGCGTAGCAGCTTGTCAATAGCTTAAGGCCTTGGAGTCATCTTTATGATCCCAGGGTCTGACAGGTCCCAGGAACAGCACACCCTGCAGTGTCTGTGTCCAATGAGGACGTGGAGGCAGCGTCCAGGGGCTCAGATTTCCTCATGCCTGGGTCCCCAAGCACTCAGTTTTGGGGACTAATCTCTATCTCACAAAAGACAAATCTTATTCTTCTCCTGGTCACCCTGACACCTCTCTCTCCGGTTGGTGGAAAAGATAGCTACTTAAGTAATTCTCCCTTTACATAAATGTTACAATCCCTGTTCCCTTTACCTCATAACCTCACCCTCAGGCCCTATCCCACAAAATAAAAAAATATATATATTTCCCAGAATTTGACAATGCTTCATTTTCTAGATTATTACCTTGCATCTGAGTTCCCTACGATAGAGAATTTTCCCCTAGATTTAGGCTGCTGCTTCTTTTTTTCATGCACAAATATTCCTTTAGAATATCACTGTGGGATTAAGAAAATGGGATATTTGGGAAAGAAAAATCAAGACTTGTGCCTGACTGCTGATTTAAGCACAAGACAGTCCCATTTGGGACAATATGTTAAACCCTTCAAAGCAAAAGAGGTGTACTCCTTACGTCTCAGGGAAACATCACAGTATGTTTCATTTTCTACCAAGCTGAGCAACAAGACCTCCCCTAGTGACACTTGGCACTGGCCACTCAAATGCGTTTATCTCTTTCTGTAACAGCGTGAGCTTGGCAGAACATTGAGAACCGGAGGCTGAGAAAAAAAAAAATGCAGTCTTCTAGCTCACAGAAGAGATTCTAAGACGTCCTTGCATAACACAGCATTGCTGAAAGGGCTTGTGTATGAATCAGCCGCAAACGTTAAGTGGGCTGATGAGACTTGCAGAGTTTATGAGAATTTCTGATGAAGCTGCACGCAAGAGTGCCCATCGGTTATTATATGAGTGTGGTACTGTCTATAATTTGACTCGTTTGGGTCTTTTTGTTATTGCATGTTATGCTTCACTGAAGCCTGTGTTGCAAACTCTCTTTTTTTCCTTTGCTATCAGAATTCCCCTGCTTCGTGATGGAGAATTAAGGCTTTGTGGCAAGAATGTTAAATATTCCTTCAAACTACACAGACAGAAAAGGCTGAGAGACAGTTATTATGTTTTATTAGCATCTGATTTCAGGAACATGATCCCAGTTCTCCTAATTTCCTGATCACAGATGCATTTCCATGCTCACCACAGTCTAGCTGGATACTCGCTGAAGTACCCAGGAACCAAGCCAAAAGCAGTGTCAAGGAAACATGGACAATTATGCAGATGGGTTTAGTAAAACTTGTCTGTAGGCTCCCAGTACTCTCCCCGTTCCTAGGCCCAGTACTCCTCTAGAGTTGCCAGATTTAGCAAAGAAATGAATAGGTGCCTGTATTTTATCTCATAATCCTATTAAGGCCTTTAACAAATTTACCTTAGTCCTCTGCCGTAAGAGCCTATTTAGGGGGGAAAAAATCTGGTATTAGTCATCAAATCTTAGAGCACTATTTCTTTAAGTCTGGTCCTGGATAATCTACATTAGAATAACTGGGGAATATGAAAAAGGAAGATTCCTAAGTCTCACCCTAGACTCCCAGAATCAGAAATTCCCAGGGGGTGGCCCTCGGCATATGCATTTCAAATGTCCTCAGATAATTCTGAGACACACTAAAGCAAAACAATTATTTAATGACCTCAGTGTCTTTCCTCTCCCAACAGTATATACTTGAAGATTTCTTCCCACTTGCGCAAAAGGTACAGTACCTGGCATTTATAGGGACCTCAGTAAATATTTATTCCCTGAATCCCTTCTTGATGGAACTTTGGATTTCAAGAGCAAGAGAGGGGTAGATACCCAAGGCAGGACAAGGGGTAGATCATTGCAGACTCAGGATTCGGGTTTAGAAAGACTACAGGCCCCAAAATGCAATTTCACTTCCCAAAGACTACCATTCCCAACATGCAGTGCAGCTGGGGAGAGCAAAAGGAAAAACTGCAAGCCTGGCAGGGCTGCAAAGTTTGCCTTCTTGTTACCCTCGGGCAAAGTAATGATTTATATAAGGCCCCAGAGCATATTTTTTTTCAGGAGTGGTCACTCCCTAAATCCAGGCAAGGAAAGGGAGGAGTCTGGCCGAATCACGCCCCTTCTCCAGTAAACTTGGGTCACTGCTAGCTGAGCGGCTGGAGTTTGAAGAGCGGGGAGTAGCTGCACACTCCGAGCCTTCCCCATGGTGTCGGTGACGAGAGCCGTGTTTGGAGAGCTGCCCTCGGGGGCGGGAACAGTGGAGAAGTTCCAGCTGCAGTCAGAGCTGCTGAGAGTGGACATCATCACCTGGGGCTGCACGATCACAGCCCTGGAGGTCAAAGACAGGCAGGGGAGAGCCTCAGACGTGGTGCTCGGCTTTGCCGACCTGGAAGGTGGGTTGAACTCTGCCCCGGGCCGCACGCACCGCGGATCGATCGTGCCGCTCGCCCTGCGAGGAACCGAGGGGAAAGTCCCCGAGCTTGGGCCGGTCTAACTTGGAGTGCGTGGATCTGGCTAACTCAGGCTTGTGTGGCCATCCAGTGTTTGGAAAAAACCAGAATGAATGGAAATAGCTATAGGACTTGGCTTCTGATTATCCATCCAGTCTTTTCCTCAATAAAATGTAAAAACGTCGATAGAGGGTAAGATGAACTCCAGCGAACCTGGAGCGACCTTTGAACTGCCTGAGCCTTTGAGAAGGCAGGAGAGGAGAGAGGAGGCAAGAGTGTGTGGCTCCTCGCTCTTCCCTTGTGCCCTTTTTGTAAAAGGAAAATCAAAGACGAGGTTTGTCCACTTCCTTTTTCCTTAATTAGGTTCTCTTCGAGGCCTGGTTGCCTCAGAAATGCTCCCTGAGGTAAGCTCAGTGGGGGCCCAGCACCCCCAGCTGCTCAATAACCATAAACTGAATGAAACGGAGAAACCAACTCAGTGCCTGGAAATGAGGTCTCCTACTAACTAGGATGGGCTTTTATCCCGTGAGACTCCATGGGCAATTAGGATCATGTATTAATTCATGCATTTAAAAACTCTGTTAATTCAACGAACTCATTCAACAAGAAAGACAAGGCTCCACTCTCACGGAGCTTGCGGTTTAGCTGGGGAGATAGGTTTTAACCCAATACTTGAGTACAATTGCAGTTTGATTGCAGCAAAGGAAAATGTACATTGTGCTATCTCTTGGCACTATAGTGTAAATCGACGGAAAACGAGGTTTGAAATAACGTTGGCAAAGGAAAACTGAGAGTTAATGCCCTCTGCTCAGTGGTGGGAGTGTGTACAAATTCTGCCTGAGAGGAGGTTTGAGGTTTTCCTTTTGGTGTGTCATTCTGTCTGTTTGGTTCTTTAGATGTGACACTTGGCTCATGGTTTGGGGTCAACAGAAAACTCTGAGTTTTGTTTTTTCTCTTAAAAGTCTGAAATTTGCTCCCCGTTTCCTTAACAAAATGTATTGTAAGAATACAGGATCCTGTCCTGTGCCTCTGGTTGTCTTTATCTACCTTGGAGCCTCTTCAGCTTGGCTCCAAGAAGCCGAATTTCCTTGGTAACTTAAGGGTCTGTTACAGGAGACCCACCGGTACGAAGGTGTGGGGATGTGGGGGAAAATCAGCTCCACTTCCCCTTCCTGTCCGAGTCCCCTCCAACTTCTGGGGACGTCATCTTCAGAGTCAGAAGGCAAGAGGCTGGCAAATGATTTGATTTCTTTAGTGAATTTTTCTTTCATTTCCTGCATTGTTTTTGTGGTTTCTTTGTGTTGGGTTTCTATTTTCTCTTGTATTTCATTGAGCTTCCTTATAATCCATATTTGAAATTCTTTATCAGTCATTTCAATATTCTTGTTTTGGTTGGTTTCCATTGGTATGGAGTTATTGTTTTCTTTTGGGGGTGTCCTTTCACTCTGATGTTTCATGTATCCAGAGATCTTTTGGTGATTCCTTCTCATCTGGAGCAGCTTTTGCTTCTTAGTTTTGGATTTTCTTTTGATTAGATAATGGCATGCCCAGTTTAATCTCTGAGACAGTGGGTGGTGCTTGTGGGTGAGACTTAACTACATACACCCTGTATGATTGAGTCAGTAAATGCTACAAAGGGTGTGCAAATTGACCTCCCTATCAGTAGGTGGCGCTTGCTGGAAGGAACAAGTTGCAGTGTTGCTTTTGGGTCCCAATCACTGGCCCTAGTCCCTCTGGAGAAGCACTTGATTGCCCCAGGTGGTGGGTGGGGCCCTGGAACTTTAGGTGAGTACTTATTCATAAGCAGAAGTGGGTGGGGGAGTGTCACTGGGCAGGGCTGGGTTGGGTGAGCTTGCCCTCAGGCTCCATCAAAGCTGGCAAGGCATTTGTTTCAGCAAGGGTCAAAGGTCTTCTCCCAACTTGTAGGCAAAGCCACCAGGGAGGGGCTGTAGTGGCCTCTCCCAATCACAAATTTCCCCTCCTTGCCCCTGAGCAATGTGATTGAGACCTGGAGATACAGGATCTGGCCTGTGGGCCTGTCCCAGGATCCGCAGAGATCAGTCCCTGACCATGCCAAGGAGAAGCGCGCTGGTCCTGAGTTGCCCACGGGGTGCCCCAGCAGGTTTGATGTTCCTCCACCTCAGGTCATGCCCCACCCTGATGGAGTCGCCAGGCAAGCGGCACCATGGAGGGCCAGCGGGCAGGGAGCTCATAGTCTGAGCACCCCTCAATCCGCTGCAGGTCCCTTAGAGGAAAGATCTAAGCCCCATTCTCTGTGGAAGCCTCAGTGTGGTGGCTCTCTTGTCTCTCTCAGCAGCCGCAGGTTGGTGAAGGGAAGGGGAAAAAAAGAGTCTGGAAAGGTTTGAGCCCCACTCTCTGTGGAAGGCCCGGTGTGGTGGATGCACCAGCTGAGAGGAGAAGCAGTTCCTGTGAGCCCTGGCTCAGTCCTCTCTCAACAGCCACGGGCAGGGCAGGGGAAGGGGAGGAAAAGAGTCTGCATGGAGGAAAGCTGGCACTCTGGTCATCTCTGTCCCTCTCTCCAGAAGGCAGCCCACCCAGAATGTCCAGACCCTGGGGTCATGCAGATCCCCCAAGACTCACTGGCCCCTGTGGCTCCCGCAGTCTGGGCTGGAGTTGGGAAATGCTGTGAGATGAAAACCGAGGGGCTGAGGCCCCCTGGGGAGGACAAAGGTACACAGTGGGTGGAGAAGCAATATGGTTCCTGCCATCTTAGCTCAGGTCTGAGGTGACAGGAAGTGACCCCGAGGGCACCGGCTGCCTGATGCTTCGTCCTCTACAAGCTCCCAGTTCACTGGCAGCAGCAGCTATTGGGCTTGAGGGTAGAGGAGCTCTTCAGCAGCTCAGGAGCCCACTCACTGCCAGAGATGTGGGGGAGGGAGAAGTAAGGTTCTCCACCTACCCTTCTTGCTGGACTTCAAGCCTCTCGGGGGTTGATCTTTGCCAGTATCCTGCTCCTTCATGTTCTGCTTCTAATTCTGGGGGATAGAAGTCCAAGATCAAGGTGTCAGTGGGGTCGGTTTCTTCTGAACCTCTCTCCTAGGCTTGCAGATAGATGGCCGTCTTCTCTTCTTCTCTTCTCCCTGTGTCAAGTCTCTCTCTGCCCTGAATGTCTTTTAAATGTCCAGAGCCAGTTAATTTTTTTTAGGTAAACGAATTGGAGGTGATAAGCTGTGGGCACCTGCTCTTAACCACCTCATTTCCGTCTCTGCTTTGTCACTGTTCAGAGAGGTACTGCCCAACCCCCACAAAGACAGATGGACAGACATGCACACATCCCTCACTTCTTGACATTTTTAGTTCTGATACAAGAGTCATGGACCTAAAAACACAAGGTGCCTTTAGAATTCATATGAAATGTAAGCCAAAACGATGTAGCACCCAGGAAGTTTCTTGATGGTCGTAGAAGTGTCAGTTATGTGAGAGCATTCACACTACTGTCTCTGTGACCTTTTTGGGAGTCTCAGTGAAAGAAAATGTTGAAGTCAAGATAAAAATGTGGAAATGAATCTCTAAATTTAATGTTTTATTTGGGAATAAAGAATTGCAATTTGGGGCTGGGTGCAGTGGCTCATGCCTGTAATGCCTAGCACTTTGGGAGGATCCCTTAAGGTCAGGAGTTCAAGACCAGCCTGAGCAAGAGCGAGGCCCCATCTCTACAAAAAAATAGAAAAATTAGCTGGGCGTGGTGTTGCACACCTCTAGTCCCAGCTACTCAGGAGACTGAGGCAGGAGGATCGCTTGAGCCCAAGAGTTTGAGGTTGCAGCGAGTTGTAGTAATGCCATTGTACTCTACCCAGAGCAACAGAGAGTGAGACCCTGTCTCAAAAAAAAAGAATTGCAATTTGGGGCACACATGCAGATTAGATGGCCTTTGTTGTGTCCAAAGAACAAAGAGAAAGTTGGAGGTTTTATTAAATAGAGAAATATTTATGTATTTCTCTGAGGAAATTCATTGGCACGAATGAGTTTCCAAAGAGCCGGCAAGTTTCGATTAGTGAGTGGTGGTGGTGGGTAAAATTAGTCTTAAGAGTTGCAGCAGGTTGTTTCAGCAACTATTAGGTAAAACTGGTTTGAGGTTACAGCAGGTGGTTTCAGCAGCCAGGCTTGAAGAGAATTAATACATTCTTGGAACAATATTATGTGTCCTTAGTTCTTCTCCTCCCCCCCCTCACCCCCCACCCGCCCCCGGCTTCTCTACTGTATTTTAGTTGGATATGACAAGAATGACCCAATTTGTGTGATCAAGTTTCACAAAAGTGTGACCCCCAAATGTTCTTAATAGGGAGAAAAAAACCATTAGCTCCCCTTAGATTATAGTGATCCAGCTGACATTTCATTACCCTCCCTATTTTCATTGTGTCTTGAGAATGTTCAACAGCATTTCCATATCAGAATGCATCTCAGGCTTCACAAAATGCCAGGTTGGATCAAAGCATTTAAAATATTCTTCTAGGTGCTGTATCAAGATGGACATTTTCGTTCCCGTGCTGTAACTTGGGTAACTGAATCATTTTAAAAGGAAAGGTATTTTCAAAAGAAGAAGTTGGGGGAAAATATCATGAAAATATAAAGTAACATTTTCTAATATGTTCAGCCATCTTTGAGGTTATTGTAAGTGGACCCCAGTTCCTTGTTTTACAGCCCCGTCTTTCAGTTTTTTGTAGATTCTTCTAGTATTGCCAAAGGTAATAAGACTTCATGTATGTCCTAATAGGAAGCATAATTGTCTCAGTCAGAAAAGTATGAAATGGCATGTTGGGGCTCAGAAAACCATACCCTAAGTGAAGGCCTAAGAAGTAGCCTCAGAAGCAAAGTCTCTCTCTGCCCTTCTGCCCTGCTGCCTCTTGCCGGTCCTTCTCCCCCAAGGCAAGCCATAGAACCTAGAATCCCTCTTTCCTAAAGCTGGTCATATAACCCCTTTTCTACAAAGCCAGCCATACATCCTAAAAATATTAACTCTAACCTTTCCCTCTGCTTTCTGTGTAACAGCTGGCCATAAAGAAATGAAGACCCTTATTCTAGAGGTGTCCTGCCCTATACCCAGGACGAAAGAATGCTCAGACAGCCCGAGAAGAATCTGAACAGACAGGCCTTGCTGGGTTTCCCCACTCAGTCTGTTAGCATTAGATCATCCCCCTTTTGTCCAGTCATATTTCTACACGGCTGTCCGTACTCCACTGAGCGTAAGGATGGACTTTCTCTGTATCTTTGAGTCTTCATTCTTCAGAAAGTCTCCGATGGCCACATACAACTATCATCAAATACATTTGTTATGCTTTTCTCTTGTTAACCTGTCTTTGTTATAGGGGTGTGCGCTGTGTACCGCCCCCTATTCTCCTCCTACAGTGCTCTGCTACTACACGTTCATTTTTGTGCGTTAAAACCCATGTTAACGGGAAACTGGTAACAGTGCTTGTCCCTAACAAAGGACCCTGGGTAGCTGGGGTGCAGGGAGTATGAAGGAGACTTAATTTTCACTATATATTCTTTTAAAATGTCTGAGTATGTAAGTATATATAAACAAACTGAGGTAAATGATTTAAAGTAATAATACTTGACAGAGTAAGGGGTTATCTTGACATTACCATGTCCCAAGAATGTTTTGAGCCGCAAGGAAGAGCTAAGCGTGGATAATTCCATGAGACGCGGTCCTTTTGTAACTGCCAGGTTGGATGTGAACAATCTCCAATTTTCCAGATAGATTATATAAACTGCTTGGAGGACAGCCATAACCGGAGGTCAGAATGGTTCAATTTCTCCCTGGGAAAATGAGATTTTTCTTCCATAGAATTCTAAAGAGGTTAATTATATGATCTTTTAGTTACAGCTGGGAAAAATCAGTAATGCCTCGTGTGAGTTTTTCTACCATTTTTTTATATTTAAAAATGTTATTCATCTGCATGTGCCACCTACAGTCATCCTGACTTCTTTCAAAGCCTGTGATGAGAATATTTGCTTACAAGCCACAGGTATAAACAACCTACCCATAAAATCAGTGAGACTCCTTCCCTTTCATTTTCCCCCAGTTACCACTAAACACCCAGCTATTACTGCCTTGAGAGCCATTATGGAAAAAATAAACTTAGCATCTTTAGAAAACTTGGGTTCAGAAAAGGGAGTGAGGAAAAAAGGGATCACGTTAGAGGCTGCATTTTAATGTTGCAGATGTCCAAGTATGCCCTCGTAGGAGCATTGAGGATTTCTGGTTTACATCTCTGCTTTGTCCCTTAAAACTGTGTGACCTTGGGCAAGTTATTTAACCTCCAGGCCTGTTTCCTCATCTTAAACAAATATGGATTGTGATGATTAAATATGCTATGGGCTGTGATATGTATCTGACCACATCTGACCACATATCTGGTATGTCCCTGATCAGAGTAAGCAATTAATCACTTTTATCCTCTTTTCTTCCTTTGCCCTCCAGATATCTTCCCTCGTACTACTAGACCTTTTTATTGCACTTTATTGACACTGCAAAAAGTGGCACGGAGATTCCTCTGGGACAGCCAGCAGCCATTAAAAAATTTATGAAATATCTGAGATGATTAAGGTGCTTGTCAGGCCGGGCGCAGTGGCTCATACATGTAATCCTAGCACTCTGGGAGGCCAAGGCAGGAGAATTGCTCAAGGTCAGGAGTTCAAAACCAGCCTGAGCAAGAGTGAGACTCCATCTCTACTAAAAAATAGAAAGAAATTAGCCAGAAAACTAAAAATATGTAGAAAAAATTAGCCAGGCATGGTGACACATGCCTGTAGTCCCAGCTACTCAGGAGGCTGAGGCAAAAGGATTGCTTGAGCCCAGGAGTTGGAGGTTGTGGTGAGCTGGGCTGACGCCACGGCACTCTAGCCCAGGCAACAGAGCAAGACTCTGTCTCAAAAAATAAATAAATAAATAAAATAAAGTGCTTGTCAAATTAATTGTTTTCCTCATATAGGCAAAGGATAGTCATTCAGAGGGTGGAGGTTTTGAATGAGAGTAGTGAGTAATTTTATTTCAGATTTAGTGCACTCTGGCTAAGGTTTGGGCTGTCCGAAGTAAGTGTCATAGTTGGGGTCCTTGGGATGTTAAAGGAGTGGATAAAGTCATATCCCATGGTTAAGCATTTATTAATTTATTTTGGCCAATGCCTTGCCCAGAAAAGGGGGCAATTTTTTCCCCTACTCTCTGTCGCCTCAGCAATTGGCTTGATTAAATCAGCACTCACGGCTTGACCTAGGAACTTTTTTTTTTTGAGACGGAGTCTCACTGTGTTGCCCGGGCTGGAGTGCCGTGGCGTCAGCCTAGCTCACAGCAACCTCAAACTCCTGGGCTCAAGTGATCTTCCTGCCTCAGCCTCCCTCCCAAGGAGCTGGGACTACAGGCGTGTGCCACCATGCGTGGCTAATTTATATATATATATATATTTTTTTAGTTGTCCAGCTAATTTCTTCCTATTTTTAGTAGAGACGGGGTCTCGCTCTTGCTCAGGCTGATCTCGAACTCCTGAGCTCAAACGATCCTCCTGCTTCGGCCTCCCAGAGTGCTAGGATTATAGGCATGAGCCACAGCGCCCGGCCTTGACCTAGGAACTTTGACTGTTTCCATGGAAAACAGTATTTTCTAGGCTGATGCCACGGCACTCTAGCCTGGGCAACAGAGTGAGACTCTGTCTCAAAAAAAAAAAAAAAAGGCAAGAAAGAAAAAGAAAACAGTATTTTCTGCATTTCAAAACAACTTTTTAGTCATGCCCTATACAGGATTTAGGGATCGTCACTTTTTGTAATTCTGATTTGATGCAAAAGCTTAGTAACATAGGAAGATAGTATAAAATTCATTTGTTCTGAAGGGTTTTTCACACAGTTGGGAATAGTGGTTTTCTGCTGTCCTTAGGGTTTAATCCTTAAAAACTGTTCCTCCAAATCAAGGAACGGGCAAGTGCTTCTTATCTTCATGGGCCGATTGACTATTGGCAGGAAGCAGTGGCTTCTGAGAGACTTCTTGCAAGCCCACGAGCCCTGCTGTTGGGTTTGTGGTTGTCTCCACACCTAGTATGTCTTTGGCAGAGAGAGAGGGGCTCTGTGTATATTTGTTGAATGAATCAAGGTAGGACTCAAAAGTCACTACAGTCAAACTGTTTTTTTAGACACAAATTCTGCTTTTAAGTACATTTTTGAGCCTTTGAAAAGCAGATGAAGCAAAACCAAGAAATGGTTGTTTGGCCCTTTGGGGCTTCTTGTGGTTAACCAGTGTACGGGTTTTAAGGTTATAGTTTGAGAAAGAGAGGAGGGTGGGGAGAGGTGGGCATGGCAGAGGAATCAGCCCGGCCCATGCCTAGGGGTGGTGGTAAGGTCAATCAACCCTGAAACCTCGTACTTTCCAAATAATGCGATACTTAAGAACATGGACTCAGAAGCCAGTCTGGGTTCAAATCCTGGTTCTGCTCCTAATTAGCTGTGTATTTGGGAGCAAGTTACTTAACTTTTCTGTCTTCAGTTTCCACATCTGTAAAATGGGGTAATAACAGTATTTCCCTCATAGAAGTGTTCTGAGGATGAAATGAGTTAAATGTCAAGCACTTAGAAAGTGGCTGGGACTTAGAAAGTGCTCAGTGTTAGCTATTATGATAGTCTGTGGGCGGGACTCTGAGGCTCCTGCAGATTAGCAGGGAAGTGAACCAGGAAAGGCGTGGAAGAGAATGATTAATGTTTAACTTGAGCCCAGCCTGTTGAGTAAGGGAAACCTGTGGCCTGTAACTGGCCTAATCAGTTCAGGGTCTGTATCCTGAGGGCCGCCTCCAGCTGTGGAAAAATAGTTTAGGTGCTCGAATTGCATCCTATGCTGATCTGAAGCAGACGTGACAGATACAGAGAACCACGGAGAAGGGGAATGGAATTCCGAGGGCATCTGAGTGAAAAATAGAGCAGAAAGTAATCTTGGTGATAATACAGAAAACAAATGATCTCCAAACCTTAACCTTTTCCATTGTAAACTAAGCGCAGAAAAACTTGAAGAGAAGGAAATTACCATCATGTGCCCACACACAAAGTTTTAAGTGCAAGGACACTACCTTGCTTTTTATAACCCCCTTCCCCTAAAAAAGCCCAACAACAGTTTATGTTCATCATTATACCGTGTAGCCATCAAAAGGATTATGGTAGATATATATGGAATGGCATGGAAAGAGCTTATGATATTTGAAAATGAAAAATTGCAAAACAATGTGTGATTATGGTACAATTCTCTTTACATAGAATTTGTATTTGTAGATATACTTGTACCTAGTTAATTCAAAGAAAGAAATGAAGTGTACATGCCAAAGTGGTAGCAATGGTTACCATTGGGAAGGAGGGGAGTGAGAGGGGAAGGAGTGCTTTCATGTCTCATTCCTTAGTAAGATTGCACAAATAAAAGTACAGGATGCCCAGTTAAATGTGAATTTCAGAAAAACAACTTATACTTTTAAAGTATAAGTATGTCCCATATGTAATGATAATGTGAACATACTTATGCTAAAAAAGTATTCATTGTTTATCTGAAATTCACATTTAACTGAGCATCCTATAGGTCCTCTGGCAAGCCTACTCTGTATCCTTTTGCATTATTTAACTCTCTTTAAAGGATATTTTCATATATGAATACCAACTGTGTGGTTTCCGAAAAATAAAAAGAGAAGGAAGAAGATAGTTTCCTGTCAACTTTTTAGTTAAGAAAATCGATTGGCCTGGGAAAAAGCAGATTACAAAGCAGCATTATACAGTAATCCCCCCTTATCCGTGATTTCGCTTTCCGAGGTTTCAATTACCTGAGGTCAACTACAATCTGAAAATAGGTGAGTATGTTATAATAAGATATTCCGAGAGAGAGAGAGAAAGAGAGAGACCACGTTCATGTAACTTCTATTACAGTGTATTGTTATAATTGTTCTATTTTATTATTAGTTATTGTTATTAATCTCTCATGTGCCTAATTTAGAGATTAAACTTTATCATAGGTATGTATGGATTGGAAAAGACACATATATATATATGGTTCGGAAGTATCCACAGTTTCAGGCATTCACTGGGGGTCTTGGAACGTATCCCCCTCTGATAAGGGGGGACTGCTGTACTAAGATCCTAGTTTTATAAATAGGGAAAAAAGCACACATACATGCACTTAAAGACAATAGGATAGATATGCATAAGAATATTAACAGTGGTTCTTTCTACCGATGAGATTAAGGAGGATTCAGGTTTTTTTCTTTGTGCTTTATAAGGTTCTTTAACATTTTTTATAACGAACATGAATTACTTTTGGAAAAGGAAAAAGCCATGTGTAAAACATGGCATCTTCTGTGCTTCTGTAAGGATGTGCATATGCCCAAGTTGTTGTGGGTGCAGCTTCCCTCAGAAGAAGGGAGCGGGAAGCATTATGCACCTCACCTTCACCTTGGAGTTCTAAAAGCACTGTCATTTCATGTCCTTTCAGGATATCTCCAAAAGCAGCCCTACTTTGGAGCAGTGGTTGGAAGGGTGGCCAACCGAATCGCCAAAGGAACGTTCAAGGTCGATGGGAAGGAGTATCACCTGGCCATTAACAGGGAGCCCAACAGCCTACATGGAGGAGTCAGAGGGTTTGATAAGGTCAGTTGGGACATGTGACCGAGTTCCTTCTTGGCTCACTTCGAGAAGTACCTTAGGCATACCTCCTGTTTGCCAGGCACCATCCTAGGCCCTAGAGCACATTCATGGTAAGGATATAGGAAAGAGGCTACTCCTGTGCCTCCAGGGAGCGGGTGCAGTGGCCATGAGCCAGAAGCCATCCTTCCCTAGCACATCTGCTGTGACAGGCGGGGGAGTCCCAGGTGAAAGGATGACAGCCCTTGACTTAGGAAAGACAGGGAACAGCTTTCTCACAGTGT